>MU106359.1:0-129260 GCA_012274485.2 Sinapis alba | reverse complement strand
ATGACCCTGCTGGCTGCTGCTCCAGTCCTCGTGTATGTATAGTATGTGGTTTTGGTCAGCAGATGCACACCAAGAGAACTTTACCTACGCTTGTATTGCTTTCTATGGAGCACATAAAATGAGTTTTGAGGAAGATCATATGAAATTAGCTTTTTTCACTGTTAAATTGTTATTTTGCTGTAGAGAATGATGTACTTTGACCACAAACCCTTGTAATGTAAAAGAAAATCAGTTCTTTGTTTTGATCTGTTGTTGTATGGAGTGTCACCCAATCAATCAAAACTCAGCGTTTGCAATGAAAGATGAAACTCGTACCCCTTCATCATCTGCGTTTTACTCGAGGGTATTAAGATAAAAACAACAATCTCATGCATACCTCACAAGAGGAATATATATTGCATTCATGAGAGATTGACGCACTCCCGGTGGAAATATATATTTGCATTCATGACATAAATATGATGGTCCCCAAATATCCTTCATGCATACCTCACAAGAGGATTCCACTTCTCGTGTCTTCAAGAACACAAGTGGATGGTCATGACATAGGGGATGTTCGATAGCAGATGGTGATGGTTTCATCCCACAATTCAAATCTACATTGAATTCACATGTGGAACAACTATAGCATGAGAAAAAAATATATTCTCCACAAAATCACATGGATCATAACAAGAATTGTTTATGAGCAGGAGAGGATGTTGGGGGTGAGAAGGGTGGTTGATTTTCAATGGGGCTTCGGCTCACTTCTTATGGAAGAATGAATCGGAACAATTAGGATCATTGCAATAGTAGCCACCATTTTTCTTGAAGGTATTGCTTTGAGGAGTGAGATGTTGAGACAAGGCTTGAAGCTTAACACCAAAACCTGCTGTTTAGCTGCTCTGAGTGATTCTTATTCAAAACCATGAACACTTGTGTTACTGTATAAGTTGTGTGTTTATAAATCTTTATACTTTCTGCATTTCTCATCCATACGGTAACACAAAGAGAGGAAACGCAAAGGAAACATTTTTACACAATAGGATCCAAACACAGCACAAACCTTGGGAACATTTTCAATAATAAGATGAAATACTGTATGGTAACAAAGACACAGAAGAAGATGGATAGAGTGAAAGGGGGTGTTAGGTTTTGATAACAGTTGCAAGGAACTGTAAGAGAAAAAGAAAACACACCATTTAGGAATAGTAGATAGAATATGAGTGTTTCTTTCAGTTGACACGGCTTTTGAAAACATCAAGATCCATCTCAGTTGGATCAGTAGCCTGAAGCTCCACTTGAATTCCATCAAGCTCACGCTTGAACCTATCCTTGGAGCTCGCATAGATCATCTTGCTTCTCACCTTTGCTACATCAGGACACCTTTGGCACGAAACAAGAGACCAAACCATTGATAAAAATGGATACATGCAGATGGTAAGAACGGAGAAATGAGAGATTATAGTCTATTTTTTTTACCAAGCAATGAAGAAAATCTTGCTCTTCTGGCAATTCTCAACAGTGACAAAGTCGAAATCATAAATGGCGTAACGGCATTCTTCAGCAGGGAGGCTAGCAGCAAAATCCTCATAGGTTTGGATAGGTTCACCAACTTTCTCAACAACCACTTGCTTCTGCTTCTCCTCGATCTTGTAAACAATGAAACGGTGAGTCCTTTTGGCCTTGAGTTCAAGAAACCTGAGCTTGCAGTCATCATGGACTGCCATTCCCGAAGCCGCATTAGCCTAATAAGTATTAATCAATACAACAACCAAAGCATATTAAGATTTCATTAAACCTCTTCAGTCTTCTCCACACACACCAAAAAAAAAAAAACATTTTCAGATCCCATAAAAAAGATAGTATTCATCCACGCAATCCAAAAACCAAAGAATCAAATACTCGTTAATGCATCTCTATAGTAACGATCTAGACTTCAAACTGCATCTAAGTCACGTTCAATAATTCGTAGCAGTAACCGATCACATGAACTCGATCGAAACTTCACCGAAGATTGATTGTTCATGATTTCGATTTCTACCTAACGAAGCGCATCAGACAGCAACTGCGATTCACAAAATCGCAAAGATCTATGATCGAATAAAAATACAAAATCCTAATCTTCCAGATCTAGTGAGCCAACTTCGTTATCAAATCAAAGGCGGAATCAGAAATCGAGAAGTGAGCTATAGATTGAAGAACTGGAAACAAACAGTAGTATATATACATAAATAAGAAAAATAAGAAAATCTGGTAATCTCACCATGGTTGCTGAATCAAAACGCTGTCAGAGAGATAATTTCGGGTGAAAGGTGACGGATAGGAAGACAGATGTTTTTTCTTCTCTTTCTTTTTTCCTTTCTTCTGCGTTGTTTTCAAGCTATGGTCCGTGTATATATATAGAGGGGAACTCATTTACGTATTTTCCCTAAGAGCATCCACAATGGTTACACCATTGTGGTATTTGTTTTTTTTTTTTTTTTTTTTCAGATTAAAAAAAAAAAAAAAAAAATCAACCAATCGCGTGTCGCCACGTGTCGCAAATAGTGTAAGGATCGATCCTTATTTATAAATTTTAAGGATCGAATCCTTAAGTTTTGGTGGGATCCACCGATTATTTAATTATTTTTTCCCTAAGGATTCCCCTTAGGACTCCCCTCTCCCCTTTGGAGATGCTCTAAGCGTTTTATTTTTATTTTATTTGTTTTAGTCAAAACAAATAGTATTGTGTACTAGTAAGCATGGTGATGGAAGCATTTATACATGAGATAGATCAATGATTAAATTGTACAAAATTGTGTTTCGTTTTCACTGAAAACATTAGATGATTCATTGTAAACATTTGTTGCATGCGTGTAACTTAAATTTAACAGTATGTATCACTTAATTAGTATAAGCAAACTGCATAACGTCAGTTCATTTAGACCAGACTTAAAAAATCTTTCAAACCCCCCGACCAACTTGATATAAATAAAGCCACTATCAGCATGTGTTTTTTTCTTTAACGCACGTTACTTGATACAAAAAAAGGAAAAAAAAAAGTCGGTGCGTGCAGTGAGCGACTGGTCACATGGCATTAGACGTCTACCTTTGCTTAGATCAATAATTGTTAAGTCATTGGTAAGGACTGATTCAAGTAATGCAGTCTTGCCTTCAAAGATGTAAAGTCTCCATAAGAAAATGAGAAGATATCCACATTTTATATCTGTGTTACAAAAAAAAAAAAAAAAAAAAAAATCCACATTATATATCTTGGTAATTTGATGTATAGAAAAAATATATTTGTTTCATAGAATCTGCTAGAATCGAGGAGACTCTGTCGACTGTCTTGATCTTTTGTGACTTACACGTTTCACCTAGGTGAATTCTCAAAAGACACAACACCGGCGTTCCAAAAATCCTGGAGAATACACATTGTATAGTATTACCGTTGATCATATGCATTTTATTGGGGTTTAACATGTGGCCAACAACTGTTAGGCTTATGTTCTGATCAAATAATATGAAGTCACAAGGAAAGAAACCATATAAATACAAAGTTTTGTACTGATTGTTTTTTGACGGCAACGAGTGTTATATTGATATGTACATATTCTGACAGTTTATACCTTACTCTATTCATGTTCTATCAATCTCTTCATGATTAGAATGTCGAAAGATTGCGTAAGAATGCAATATACAACTTACCAAGATAATTAAAAAAGTCGCAACTATAGGGTTAATGTTTTTGAGGTCAGTTCTTTTTTCAAATCTTGCTGGACCAGACTCAATACAAGTCTCGTTCTTCGGACAGGACTATCATCCGAACCTGGAATGGCTGTATTGATGATTTTACCTATTTCCATGCAAGTTTATACATAAACAATATAAGTCTCGCTTTACAAAACGTCAAGAAACATCTGCGAAATGAAAATTTATCAAATCTATACAATCTACTGATCTCAAGATCTAATCTGTTGATACACGAGACAATCTACTAATCTATATGGATCTAAAGAACATACAAGGCATCTCGTCGATCTGTCTACTTAAGCAAAGCAACCTTATCATTATCATTTGTTTAAATCCATGGATCCATAGGCATCTCACGTAGATGAGTCACAGTGTTGTAATAGGATAATCTGTTGATAAAAGGTTTGGGTTTCTTACACAATTGTAAAAGAGCAAAAGCCAAATCTCTAAAGTTTTTAAGCAAGTCGACACTGTAAGAACCAAAAAGAAAAGACATGAAACACAAAGACCGATTAAATGAAGCTGTTCTGGTCGGTGCCGTCACAGCAAACTTTAGGATAAAGCACATCACTCGGTAATAGCGGAAAATACAGTCTGATACAACCGTTCCTCAATTGGCTCGGCTTTTGAAAACATCGATATCCATCTCGGTTGGATCGGTAGCTTGAAGCTCTACCTGAATCCCGTCTAGCTCTCTCTTGAACCTGTCCTTAGAGCTCGCATAGATCATCTTGCTTCTCACTCTTGCTGTGTCCGGAGACCTTGGCCAAACCAACAACAAAGAGATTTTCAAGAGCTGAAAAAGATGGTGAAGCGAGGTACAACAGTCTTTACCATGCGATGAAGAAAATCTTGCTCTTCTGGCAGTTCTCAGCAGTGACGAAATCAAAATCGAAGATGGCGTATCTGCACTCATCAGCTGGAAGACTTGCTGCAAAGTCATCATGGGACTGACCAGGTTCACCAACTTTCTCAACAATCACTTGTTTCTGCTCCTCCTCGATCTTGTAAACGATGAAACGGTATGTCCTCTTGGCCTTGAGTTCAAGAAACTTGAGCTTGCAGTCATCGTGGACCGCCATTCCAGACGCTGCATTAGCCTGTTACCAACAAAAACAAAGAACACTAAGATGCGACTCGCTTCAAACAACATAGACTCTACACACTCATGTTCATGAAACGGCATTTCGGGTTATAGAAATGTTCTGAAATTTTTTAAACTCTAATGCAGAAACTAATCATCTCTAGTAACATGTAACTGAACCATGAGCACATCTTGATATATTAGAATCAGAATCAAAACACATCTGAAATGAACAATCAACAACACATCCATAGATGGATCATAAGTGATCAACAAACAGTAGGCGTAACCCTAAACTCATATGAAATTCACATGGAACAATCAGATTTCTCCTGATTTCAAGATCAATTGGTTTAATCACCACTACAAGTACACTGAAAGTCCCTAGATCAGAGATCTAAACAAACGAACGATCCCATCTCCAGATCTAATCAAATCAAACTTTGAGGCAGAGACGAAATCTGAAGAATCAAAACCCGAGACAACACACACAACGAAATAGAGAAGCTCACTCTCAAAGAGGTAGCATAAATCAGAGAATGAGCTATAATATACGTGATCAAAATTAACAAATCGAGCTCTCACCATGGCTGAATCGAATTAGTTTCAGAGACGAAGAAGAAGCAAGGGGGAGATGATAGGAGTCTTTTCGTTTCTCTTCCTTTTCCTCAGCTTATACGGAAGCTTATTAATCCGAATATATGTTGGATTTTTTTTACATCTTAATTTATTTATTTTATTTAATACATAGGCACGAAGCATAATATTTAGTAGTACATGATTAAATTAAGTATTACACATATTCTAAAATTTCCATATAATTAAAAATACGTTGAATTTTGATAAAAAATATTATTTTATACATTTAACTATTTTTATAATTTTTAATTAATCAAAATTCAGTAAATATAATTAATATTTTTTGAAATTTACAATTTATCGTTATTGTATATATTTAAAATATAAAATTTAGATTTTTTTGAAATAACTTTTTTTAAAATGTGAATTATTTTGAAACAGAAGGAGTAATTATTTAATAATTCTAGATTTTATCTGATAAAATATAATTTTATAAATTTAATTTTGTTAATATTAATCGATTAGCATGTAAAAAGTCTTTTTCGTAAATTGTTTGAAATTAAATGAATGAATAAAAAAAAACATTTACATTTTCAAAGTCATTTAGTTAATTGTATTGTAACTGATTTATCAAATTCAAAAGTTGAATTTGCCAAATATTAATTGGATAACATGAATATAAAATGTCTCATTTGTATCATTTGAGATTATTTTTTTTGTCATCAGAACAAACAGAATCTATTAATACTGAGGGATATGTGTCGCAAAGAAAATGATGACTACCATTTTCTAAAGACCAAAGAAAACTTAAATATTTTAATGCGTAGACAAAAAAAGCTGGCGCCATCTCGAAAACATATACGGTTTCTCATTGGCTAATTTGTAGAGACGCGGATCGCACTGAAACGATTCTCCACCGTAGATAAGGATAAATCCAACGGATACAAAAATATATTTCTTTACCCCCTTTCACCTATAAAATCACGGAAGACCGCTAATATGAAAATTACAAATCTCCAACCTCTTTCCGCTAAAACTCTCTGTAATATCTCAATCCCAGTTCTGAGCAATGGAGACTACCGGAAAAGTGAAGAAGGCTTTCGGAGGAAGAAAAGCCGGTGGCCCAAAGACCAAATCGGTTTCGAAATCGATCAAAGCCGGTCTGCAATTCCCGGTCGGAAGAATCACTCGTTTCCTGAAGAAGGGACGGTACGCTCAGAGACTCGGTGGTGGAGCTCCGGTTTACATGGCAGCCGTGCTCGAGTACCTCGCCGCTGAAGTAACTATCTCTTCATTCAGATCTGATTTTGTTTATAGTGAAAGAAAACATTTGCTGATTTTGAAAAATTTGTGATTCAGGTTCTGGAGCTTGCTGGTAACGCTGCGAGAGATAACAAGAAGTCTAGGATCATTCCGAGGCATCTTCTTTTGGCGATCAGGAACGATGAGGAGTTGGGAAAGCTTCTGAGTGGAGTCACGATCGCTCACGGTGGTGTGTTGCCTAATATTAACTCTGTTCTCTTGCCTAAGAAGTCTGCTAAATCGACTGAGGAAGTTGCGTCTAAGTCGCCAGCTAAATCTCCTAAGAAAGCTTAATTGTTTTCGACTTTGGTTTCGTTCAAAAGTTTGGTTATGTGTTGGGTGCTTTGTGTTGAGAATTGGTGAATGTATGTGTAGAAAAATCTAGTTTTTTTTCTTTCTTTTTAATATTATGTAATTTGGATCTGAATTCTCTTCAGATCCAACTTTCTCTAAGTAACGACTTTTTAAATATTTGATATTTGCGTCAAGTCTTGTTAACTCTCATCACTAAACGTATTGTATCACTTAAGCAATTTGCACATTCAATATTCTTTTAATCTCTAAAAGAACATAACAAATGTTCCTGTCGCAGTATGCTCGTCGTATGTATTTAGTTTCTCCGTTACGACATCTTGGAAGTCGAGGTTCTTGTTCAAAATTATTCGTTGGAGGTATATCCTCTACTTAAAACTCTTTCAATCCTTTATTTGTTTACAGATTTGCCTTCTAAATATATTATAGCATGATGATCTGTTGCTACTCGTGATGTAAACACGTTGATCATATCTGTTTTGATTCATGATGTAAAGTGCACTCTAAGTGTTTGGTTAAATGCGTGAAAGAAACATTGTAAAGTGTAAACATCAATGCAGGGCTTAGCTACGACACTAACGAACCTGTTTTGAAGAACGAGTTTGAAAAGTACGGTGAAGTTTTACATGGTATGATCATCATAAAGTCTATTAGTCTTCTGTAAAGTTCCTCCATGGATTAACCAATGCAATTCCTGATTTTTTTTTTCTTTTTGGTTGTGGACGTTCAGTGAGAGTAATATGCGATCACAGGAGCGGGAAATCAAAAGGTTATGGCTTTGTGGTATTTGATTCAGAAGAAGCAGCTGCAACTGCCTTATCTTCCATGGACAATCAGGTTTTGTACATTTAAACCAATTCAGAAAAGACATTCTGAACAAAACCTTTTTTACTACTGATAGATACATTTATGCTAACTTGATTCTTGGTATGTCTTTTGTTCAGCTACTCGAAGGCAGACACATCAGAGTAGAATATGCTCAACCTAAAAGAGGTTTACCACAGAATCAGAACTGATACCTTGATTTCTTAACTCAACTGAAACTTCAGATCTGTAAGTGAGGCACCAAGAAACTGCATTCACTCTTTCAAATTTGAACAATGTAGAACTCAGAGATAATTTTGGTGAAGACTCTTAAGTGTTTTTGTATTGACTCCTGTGTTTTCTCTACAAAGCTTTGTTATTGTTCATATTTGTTGTTGGCAGCTTCTTCTACTTCATTTGGCAGCTTCTTCTACTTCATTTGTCAGCTTCTACAAACACCAATGGGTTAACATAAACCCACAAAATATCAATTTGTTTCTAATTATTCCTTTGGTTCGATTTCGGTTAACATGATAAACCCACAATATATGTGTCTCTTGAATAATAATAACCCACTCTCCACCGTCGGATTGCAACGTGGATTGACGGTAGTGATGTTAGCGGGCTTATAAGAAAAGCCCAATACTGTCACTACAGGCGTATTTAATAAAACACGGATCCATTAAAAGACGGCCCAAATAAGTTCAAAAACCCTAATCAACGTATCGTATTTAGCTCTCTTGTTCAACTTTGTTTCTTCAACGTTAGCAGAAGAGATTTGTGCGGCTGCCACTTCGATTTCAAAATTTCAAGGTTAGATAAATCTCCAGAACATCCTACTTCATTCGCTTTGCTGATCTGCGTTCGTCTCTGCTCAATCGCGACGTTATTAAATTTCTCTCAAGATTCTCTTAGTTTTGAAATTTGAGCTCGATTTGTTCGGTTCACAGTAGCATACTGATAGTATTCAATCAAAATCCGATTAGATCTATTGGATTTTTGATTCTAGTTCTTTTTTACGTCGTTTGTGAATTAGATTCTTGCTGTATCTGATCTTGTGTTGAAATCAGGTTCTTCGATTTTCTGGAACTGAAATGTTTGGTTAAGCCTAGATTTGTTGAATTTTGTTTTGTTTGGTTTCAGCTTCTTAGTTAAGAATGGTGAGAATCAGTGTGCTTAACGATGCTTTTAAGAGTATGTACAATGCGGAGAAGAGAGGGAAGAGGCAAGTTATGATCAGGCCTTCTTCCAAAGTCATCATCAAAGTTCTCATTGTCATGCAGAAACACGGTATAGTCTGATTCATTTTCATTTGTCATCCTTTTTTTTTTTATTTAGCTCAATTGTAATGTTTTCGAGAAACTACAGGTTACATTGGTGAGTTTGAGTACGTAGATGACCACAGGTCTGGTAAGATTGTGGTTGAGCTTAACGGAAGACTGAACAAATGTGGAGTCATCAGTCCTCGTTTCGATGTTGGTGTTAAGGAGATTGAAGGTTGGACCGCTCGTCTTCTTCCTTCCAGACAGGTCAGTTCTCAGTCTTGCCCTCTATGATTATATGTTTTGTGTAGTAGAGAGTTCTTATAACATGAGTTATATATGATAATTGCAGTTTGGTTACATTATTCTTACAACCTCTGCCGGTATCATGGACCATGAAGAAGCCAGGAGAAAGAATGTTGGTGGGAAGGTTCTTGGATTCTTTTACTGAGCTTCGAGAGAATCCATCTTGTCCGGTTATACTTCTCCCTCAAAAAAGTTAAAAGGGTGGTAGAGTTTTTGTTGCGTTTGTTTTCTTAGATAATATGTTATTTTGCGCCGAAGTTGTTAAAGACTTGCAAAGTTAGAGACGGTCATTTTCAGGTTTATGTTTTCTTGAGCCAGTCATCATATCTATGGCAGAGTTTATCCTCAGTTCTTGAGACTTCTGGCTCTTTGTTTCAGTCAATTGTCTAATATGACAATAAATAAATCGCAATTGAGTTAATTATCACTCTATACAACTTTCTAGGCACATTCTTCCCAAAATTGTTTTTCATTAACCAAACATAATATTTGATTCTTCATACATGTAAACAGCACCTTGATATTTAACTGAACTTACTTCGTTTATTGAGATCTTTCACATTTTTCTTGCATTATGTAATGTGTTGTCAACCACTACTGTAGTCTATATAGCAGATGTGATGTCTATGAGGATGATCTCAAAACATCTTCAAAGATATTTTGGTTAGCCTTTATCTTTGTTTAATACTTGAGACACTGGTCTTGTCATCCTAATATCTCATGTTGTATTTTCTGTTAGTGCTAATTTATGTATCATTCCAAATATAAAATTTACATATTCAGATAGTGAGATTCTAATAAAAGTGATCTTATATAATTAAATGGACTATGTATACTTACACTAATCGGCGTTTGACATTTGGATTCATGGTGATGCTCTGTTTTTGGTGCATTTGGGTTGGGATTGTTCTCTGTTCTTCTTGCTTCCCTGTGTCGTAGGGCTCAGTCCTCAAGGACTCGTGTTTCCGTCGGCTTAGTCTCCGGAAAATGGTTTTATTCCTCCACCAATGTATTGTATCTATGTTTCAATATAAGTATTTTTTGTTTTCTCTTTCTCAAAAAAAAAAAAAAAAATATAAGTATTTTAAAGGGGAAAAAGTACATTCTTCTTTAAATCAAACATGGTATGTATTCTTCATACATACAAACTGCACCTTGATATTTAACTAAACTTTCTTTGTTTATTGAGATCTTTCAATTTTTTTCATACATAGAATATATCAAATGCAGATGCGAAGTCTATAAGGATGATCTCAAAACCATCTTCAAGGACATTTGGGTTGGCCTTTAGAGTTCTTCAAATCGCGGTAACAAGGACATTCATCTTTATTTCCGTAAGTGCCTGAGGGAACGCAGTGATCACACTTCTCGCAACATATATTGCAATACTTGAGACACCGATCTTGTCTTCCTGCCTTTGAACATCTCATGTTGCATTTTCCGTTACATGGTGCTAATTATGTATCATTCCACATATATAGATTTAGATATGATATTCTAATAAAAGTGATCCTACAAAATTAAATGGATTATGTATACTTACACGAATCAGCATTTGAAAGTATGAACAAAGAAGATGAAAGGAGAAGAGAGATAACGAAGAACTGCACAACAACCAACTTCATCTTCATTCTTTGTGAGGTTTAATTTGGTTCGATAAGGCTTGTTGCTTTGGGAAGAGGAAGAAAAAAAAAACTCAAAGCTTGCACACAATGCAAAAGAAGTCAATGTTTGGGATGAGAAAAATGAGGCTACAAAAAGAAGTTTTTTATAGTGAAGACTCTTGGATTAGGACCATTAGGTGAAACGTTTTGTGTCTAAAAATCAGCTATAAATATAAATTCATTAATGACTTATAGCATGCAAATCAAACCAGAAATATCAACACTCTTTATCCTAGTATCTTGAATATAAACCACGTAATTTATTAAACTAATTAAGTATTGGATCTTTTAATTAAATTATATAATAATTATCAGAAAATATCTTAAAATTTAATTAATGATAAATGATACTTTTTCCATTTATTTTATTTAATTTGTATATAACATTTTAGAGTTGTATACAAAAATTAAGAAAATATTTAGTGTTTTATATTTTCTATACAAAAAACATTAAAAATTAATTAAAAAATTACATAGAAAACTAAAACGTCAGGTAGCTTAAACAAAAAAAAACAAATCTCTAAAATGTCAAGTATTAAAAAAAGGTAAAAGTATTGGGTCCTTTTTATCTCACTGTTGGCATGTTTATTTTGTATATTTTTGAATAAAAATGGATACTATATGTTATTCTCTTTCATCAAATAATTTTCCAAGCTTCTTTAGATTTTTACTTAAAAGAAATATTGGAGAGAAACAAAATTTGCTCTGGAGAGTATTAATTTCATTTTTTGCATGCCATACGTTGTCTAATTGTATTACATATATATTAGTATTACTGTCGTTGTTATGAAATTAGATATATGTATATAGATCAAATGATTATAATTTTTGTTAAATGAGAAACTAGAAGGGCACAATGTCGTTCACGTTGAGCGACCATTGCGTTGAAGCTATAACAAGAGTTACACATTTAACGGGAACCTAAAGGCAAGGAGAACTTCTACAGCTTTCTTCGATCTTTATATCACTTTCTTAGATTTTCAACTAATATTTGACATATTCCATTTTTAACAAACAGTCCATAAGATGATAAGAAACATTTGTTGTTTAACGCAATGCATATACTTTTACCTCAAAGTCAAGGATGTCAACCAAAACCAAAATATTAGATTGGTTACAAATAATATAATGAAAGCATCATTATTCCTAAGAACCCTATTTAAGATTTTTAATGCAATTGCGGATCGTCACGTGTTAGTGAGGTCCCTTGCAAGAAACGATTTTTATTTAAGAGTTTTTGGAACTGTCTCTTACACTTTTCACGAACCCTACATATGAATGGGTTCCACGATCAGTGCAAGAAACTCTCTTAAGAGATCCGGATAATGATGCTCAGAGTTAAACTAACCTGATAGACCACCTACTTCATCAATGTATTAATGAATGTCATTCACGGCACTTGGTTAAACTAGATCTCGGCTTTATATATATGGATCTTGCCCAATAGGCTGACAGATGGGATGGATTCAACTTCTTATTATTTTTGGCAAACTGCTCCTCTTGAGACTTTAGTCCTTGAGTAATAAGTTTTGTATGCATGCTACAGAATGGCATGCATGCTAAATTAAGCTTTTATAAGATTTCTCGCTATTTATATCTATCTACCTTTTCTATAATTTAGAGGTTTAGTGTTACAAACTTTCTTCACTTTCTTTACTTCCAAACTTCTCTCTAATCATTCATATATGTATGTGTGTCATTTACACAAATTTATTTACATTAATCGGTGAATATATTTTAATTACCACAAAATCCAGTGTAAAACTTTTATTTCTTTTTTTTTTTAACTCAACAAGTCATTGTGGTTCAAATTCAATAGATATTTCTATTGGAATTCGTTGGGAAAAAGTAGCTTATAAGCATATCTGATGGAGCAGAAGTAATAGATGGAAAGCTTGAATCTCACGTTTCCGGGAAGCTAGAGAAACAAGTAGGGTTTCTGGTTTTCTCCACGAAAATCAGAAGAGATGCTCTGTTTCACGTAAAGCAGAGGTTTGAGGTTTGAAAGAATGCACTTATTGTCAAAAGCTCGGTTGCAAAGAAAACCTATGCGAACTCATTTGGTTAACTTATCTGCTTCAGTTTCTTCATAACTCTCCTTGTGGTCCAGCAACTCTGTATTATCTGCATTACACATAGCCTCTATTCCCGTCTGTTGGAAGTAAACTTGAAGTTAACTTGAAATCCAAGAAACAATAATCCTAGTTGAAATAGGAATTATAAGTTATGCAAAGTTAAGAGAGTTTAGGAAGTTTTATAGATCTATATAAGGTGATATTGTTTTGTGATATCATCCATGAGCTTTGTGATAGATCTTTGATTGAGAGCTTAAGAGAGTTTACTTAAGCTAAATATAAGAAGTTGAGTTTTCTTATTAAGATCTTTGAGTTCATACTTTGAGTTTAAACAATATTTGGTATCAGAGCAAATCATGGGAGAAATTATGAGTTCAAATTCGATGGCAAAGGTAAAAGAAGGTGGAAGTTCATCCATAAACTGCCCGATGCTTACACCTACTAATTACACCGTTTGGACCATACGAATGAAGACTCTATTGAAGGTACACAAGGCGTGGGATGTTATTGAAACAGAACTTGATGACGCGGAAAAGAATGATATGGCTGTGGCGTTGATCTTTCAGTCAATACCAGAAACACTTGTCTTGCAAGTCGGAGACATCGATAATGCTAAGAAAGTGTGGGAAGCCATTAAAACAAGATACATGGGGGCGGACAGAGTAAAGGAAGCAAGGTTACAGACCTTGATGTCAGAATTTGAGAGACTGAAGATGAAGGAAGGTGATACGATTGACACTTTTGTAGGGAAGTTATCGGAGATTGCTTCTAAATCCGCAGCACTAGGTGAAAACATAGACGAAATCAAGCTGGTCAAGAAGTTCTTACACAGCCTTCCTAGGAAAAGATACATCCATATAGTGGCTTCGTTGGAACAGGTTTTGGATTTAAAAACAACAAGCTTCGAAGACATTATTGGACGCTTGAAAGCTTATGAAGAAAGAGTAAGAGACGAAGAAGAAGATGAAACTCGAGAAAACCAGAGTAAACTAATGTATGCCAATACAGACACACCACCAGCACAAACACAGAGAGACTATAATGATTACAAGAACAGAGGACGTGGTGGGAGATACTCTGGAAGAGGACGAGGACGAGGCAGATCATACTATCGGGATTTTGATATGTCAAAAATCATGTGCTATAGGTGTGATAAATTAGGACACTTCGCCTCTAGCTGTCCAGACAGGTTACTCAAACTTCAGGAGACTTACGAGAACAAAGATAATGAGGAGACACACGAAGCAGATGGGTTGTTAATGCATGAAGTTGTCTACCTGAATGAGAACAACGTCAAGCCAAAGGAGTTCGAAACAAGAACTGATCAAGACATGATTTGGTACCTAGATAATGGTGCCAGCAATCATATGACAGGAAACAAGAACTACTTTAAAACAATGGATGAAACCATTACGGGTAAAGTGCGGTTTGGTGATGACTCCCGGATTGATATTAAAGGAAAGGGGTCTATCTTGTTTATGGGACAGAATGGGAGGAAGAAGCTACTAGGAGACGTCTATTTTATTCCGGATTTACGAAGCAACATTATAAGTTTGGGGCAAGCAACTGAGTCCGGATGTGAAGTAAGGATGAAAGAAGACACCTTAACACTTCATGATAGAGATGGAAATCTTATTACTAGTGCAAAGAGATCGAGAAACCGACTTTACAAAGTGGTTATGGAGATTGTCGATGACCAATGTCTTCAAGCAACCATCCATACTGAAAGTGCACGCTGGCATGCACGACTCGGACACATAGGGATTGATTCAATGAAACTAATGGTGCAAAAGGAATTGGTCTTAGGAATACCCAAGCTCAATATAGAGAAGGAAACCTGCATGTCATGCCTGCTTGGGAAACAAGCGAGATTACCTTTCCCTCAGTCAACTTCATATAGAGCCACCGGGATGCTTGAACTTATCCATGGAGACCTTTGCGGGCCCATAACGCCACCAACAGCAGGAAGAAACCGATATATATTTGTTCTTATAGACGACCACTCAAGGTATATGTGGACAATTCTCTTGAAAGAGAAAGGAGAGGCGTTTGAAAAGTTTAAAAACTTCAAAGCAAGAGTTGAACAAGAAACAAAGATGACCATTAAGACACTAAGAACTGATAGAGGTGGAGAGTTTACCTCCACGGAGTTTGTAAACTTTTGCGAGAAATCAGGGATTCAACGTCACTTGACTGCTCCTTACACTCCTCAACAGAACGGAGTAGTAGAAAGACGAAACAGAACTCTACTCGAGATGACTAGAAGCATCCTAAAACACATGAGTGTACCAAACTATCTATGGGGTGAGGCTGTGAGACATGCGTGTTACCTTATTAATCGAGTTGCTACAAGGTCATTGAAGCTTCAAACGCCATATGAGGCCTACAAAGGAAGAAAACCAAGCATCAAACACCTAAGGATTTTCGGATGCATAGGTTACGTTAAAACTGATACTCCTCATCTCAAGAAATTAGATGATCGCTCAAGAACATTGCTGCACCTTGGAACAGAACCGAGTTCTAAAGCATACCGAATGTATGATCCCACAAACCGAAGAATTATAGTAAGTAGAGATGTTGTTTTTGATGAGACAAAGAGTTGGAAGTGGAATGATGGTATGAGCAATCATGAAGACAACGAGCCAGGCTCGTTTAGAATCACTCTCGGAAACTTCGGAAATCAAGGGATAAGAACCGAGGAGAATTGCGAAGAAGAAAATGAAGAGGAAAACCTTGACGAAGGTGAAATAGTCACAGTACACAACGAAGGTGATCAATCTCTCACCGAGCCACAGGACAACACTGATACGCCTCAGCTAAGAAGAACAACGAGAGTCATTAAAAAGCCATCATATCTAGAGGATTACATATTACTCGCAGAAGCTGAAGGAGAACATCTCTTATTGTTACTGAACGAAGAGCCTCTGGGGTTCAAAGAAGCAATGGAGGAGAAGGTATGGGTAGACGCATGTGAAGACGAGATGAAGTCCATAGTAAAAAACGAGACATGGGATCTCGTTGACTTGCCCCGGGGAGCAAAAGCTATAGGTCTGAAGTGGATATTTAAGATAAAGAGAAACAGTGATGGTAGTATAAACAAATATAAATCTAGACTAGTGGCAAAAGGATACATTCAAAAACACGGAGTTGACTTTGAGGAAGTATTCGCGCCGGTAGCTAGAATTGAAACAGTACGGTTCATAATGGCACTTGCAGCATCTAATGGTTGGGAAATCCATCACTTAGATGTCAAAACAGCATTTTTGCATGGAGAACTAAAGGAGGATGTGTATGTAAGCCAACCACAGGGATTTGAAGTCAAAGGAAGCGAGGATAAAGTGTATAAACTGAAAAAGGCTTTGTATGGTTTGAGACAAGCTCCTAGAGCTTGGAATGAGAAACTTAATAAGGTGCTTGAAAGATTGAGCTTTGTCAAATGCTCCAAGGAGCCATCTCTGTACCGAAAGCAAGCGAAGGAACATCTTCTTCTTGTCGCCGTCTATGTAGACGATCTGCTAGTAACAGGAACAAAGGTGGAGCTGATACGAGATTTCAAAAAGGAGATGTCGGATATTTTTGAGATGTCTGACCTTGGCTTGCTGACATATTACTTAGGAATTGAAGTGACTCAACACAGTGAAGGGATAACATTGACTCAAGAGAGATATGCAAACAAAATTCTAAGTGAGACAGGGATGGACGAATGCAATTCTACGCATACTCCTATGGAGTTTGGTCTGAAAATTTCAAAGGCACAGGAAGAACAGAGCATAGATGAACGAGAGTACAGACGCAGCATTGGATGTCTTAGATACCTGTTACACACAAGACCTGATCTCTCCTTCTGCGTCGGGGTACTCAGCCGTTACATGCATGATCCCAAGAGCTCACATGGCGCAGCATTGAAGCAGGTATTACGCTACGTCAAAGGGACAACAACACTCGGCCTTCTGTTCAAACGCAGTAACAAGACAGAGTTGACCGGGTATAGTGACTCGAGCCACAATATAGACGAAGATGATGGAAGGAGTACCACAGGACATGTGTTTTATCTAAATGACTGTCCCATCTCGTGGTGTTCCCAAAAGCAAGAGACTGTAGCTTTATCTTCATGCGAGGCAGAGTTCATGGCTGCCACCGAAGCAGCTAAACAAGCAATATGGTTGCAAGAATTGCTCGAGGAAGTGACCAAGCAACCATGCACCCGTGTAGTCATCAACATTGATAATAAATCTGCGATAGCTCTTACTAAGAACCCTGTTTTCCATGGGCGAAGCAAACACATTCATAAACGGTATCACTTCATACGGGAATGTGTCGAGAATGAGCAAGTAAATGTTCAACACACACCGGGATCGTCACAAAGGGCGGATATTCTCACTAAGGCGTTGGGAAGAGTCAAATTCAAGGAAATGAGAGAGCTAGTTGGAGTCCAAGATTTGAGTGAAGTTAACTTCAAGTTTAAAGGGGAGAATGTTGGAAGTAAACTTGAAGTTAACTTGAAATCCAAGAAACAATAATCCTAGTTGAAATAGGAATTATAAGTTATGCAAAGTTAAGAGAGTTTAGGAAGTTTTATAGATCTATATAAGGTGATATTGTTTTGTGATATCATCCATGAGCTTTGTGATAGATCTTTGATTGAGAGCTTAAGAGAGTTTACTTAAGCTAAATATAAGAAGTTGAGTTTTCTTATTAAGATCTTTGAGTTCATACTTTGAGTTTAAACAATACCGTCTTCCACAAGAGAACCAAACATATAGAAAATGATTGTCATGTGGTTTGGGAAAGGCTGCATAGTGGTTTCTTAAAGACAATGCACATCAAATCTGAGCATATGTTTACGAAAGCTGTTCAACCCAATGTCTTCAAGACTTTGATGTCCAAGATGGGAATACACAAGTTGTTCCTTCCATCTTGAAGGGGATATTAGAGTTATTAAACCTAATTGTAGATGTATGATTAACCGGTATTAGCATTGTAACATAGGTGTACAATACATTGATACGGTTACGAGATTGAATACAAACGATTACACTTTAACAAACTTGGACTCTCACTCTTTCTCATCACCATTTTCGTTGAGCTCGAGCTTGAGCTTCACCACCTCTAATACCTAAGTTCCTGAACTATCTGATATATCGTCTTCCCGTTTTCAAATGATTGTTTCGATGCTCTGTTTTACATCTCTAGAAGACTTGTCGGCCCAAACATCTCTTTGTACTTTGCTAGTTGATATCAGAAATAGATTGAGTCCTCACGTTCAAAGTGACCACTCTATGTAGCTAGCTTTTTCACTGTTTTGTTTTTTAGCGAATGAGCAGAACCCAAATCACTTGCTAGAGAACATTCTAGATATTATTTTTTTTGAACACAAGAGAACATTCTAGATAGCTCTATTAAGTAGTGCTTCAAACTTCATATTCACAGATTTCATTTCAAGACAAAAGCTCAGTTAAACAAAGTCTGACTTGTCCCTCAATTTTGATTATTAAAACAAAAGTAACTAATATGTGATGTTTTAAGTTAAATATAAGTTATTTTTACAAAGAAAAAAGAAGAAAGATATCATAATCTCCAACGCTAAGTAAATATATTCACTAGGAAAGAAAAGATTACACCCTGAGATGTATGTACAAATCTAAACTATTAAAGGAAAAATTCAAAGAATAAGAGAAACTCATTAATATATTCAGACAAAAGCAAATTTAACAAACAGTTCTTCCAAGCTCCAACTTAAGATTCAAATTCTCAACCATCCCCAAACTCAGATCCAAACAAGCCACCCTCTTCCCACTGCTCGACTTCTTCAACGTCGTCATCGTCGGCTCCGGCAATAACGCACGTGTAACCAAAGCTCCGCCACTCTCGTTCCTATGTCTCCTCATGTGACCTCCAAGTGCTTGTCCCATGGGAAACTCCACTCCACATATCGGACAAGGATGCGACGAAGGAGCTTTGGTCTTCTTCATCATCAAACCAGAGAGACTCTCGTCGTTATTAGGTTTCTTGTGACTCGCACGGTGACCTCCCAACGCTTGAAACGAATGAAACTCTTTCAAACACGTTTTACATGTGAAAACGCGTTTTTGATCTCTCACGGGTTCTTGTCCGACTCTTGATAAAAGCATCAGACAGTTCGCCGCCGTATCCTCCACCGTCGACTTAATCTCTGAGATTGCAACCATTTTTGTTGGTGTATGTGTTTAGTGTGATTGTTATGAGTTGTTGTTGTGTTTGTGTTTTGTTTGAGATGTATTTATAGATATGGAGTTGTGTGGACTGAAGACGTGTGGAAAGATGACGAATAAACCCTTGTGACTTGGTGGATAAGGAAGTGGCAGAGAAGGAGTATGGTGTTATCGTAATTACGTGGAAAACGAAGGGGTAGAAAACGAAGATGCGAGTTATGTGGTCACGACTTGCGACACCGCGTAGCTTTGGAGACTTTCGTGTGGATGAGAATCTTCCTCGTGCTTTCTCGAACTCTTAGATATTTTTTTATTTTTTTATTTTGGTAACATTAATAAACTCTGAGATTGATTTATTGTCTTCTAGTTACTAGTTACTACGCCCGGCGTGTGATTTTCTCATCAGACGTCTTCTAGATTTTTTTTTTTTTGTAACATTTCTAGATAACTATATTTTATAATCAGCCTTCTGGATATATTTGATTCTGGCAATTTCTATTTACTATTTTAAATTATAATATATACTGGAATTGCTAGCAAAGAGTGTTTGTATCTCTTGAGGAAGAAGAAAAAACAATTTGTTATAGAATGTTCTATAAAAACTGACGTCAGCAATGAGCATTATTTACAGTTGGTACCAGTGGAAAGCATGAGAAAACAAGATGCGTGAAACGTAGGCGCCGTGTAGAGTAAGTGAGAGTAAAATTAACGAGGCGATATGTACGGAGACTTGATGGAAACGTGGGAAGCAAGAAGAGGAGATAAATAAAAATAAAAGGGAGAGTGACGTGGATCTTGTTCTAGCTAGTACATGTTTCACGCGGTCTAAACTTTCGTTAAGTTGTTGTTTATATGCCTTAAGCTTCTTGTTTTCACATTCCCCCTCTCGAACCTTCTCCATTTATTGAATAATCAGTTTAGATAATTCAGGTCAAGTACAAAAAGTCTATTTAAAAAAAAGCAGTTTATATGATTGGACACGAATATGATAGGATCACCAACCAACGTATAAACGGATAAATATCACATTATATATGACCGACTTGTTTAGTTTGACTCTTATCTCTCTATCTATTTCCGTTGTGCTTTGTACGCCAAAGAAAGAAATAGTATGCACTCATCATCATACTTCTAGAGTGTATAAGACCAATCAAAATAACTCTTATAAATCTTTTTTTTTTGAGAAAAATAAATATTATATCTTTTGACAAAATAACTTCAAAATTACCATTTTAATTATTTGACGTTTTATAGTATTTCTAATTTTATTTTATTTACAATCCAAAATGTATTTACTCAAAAACATAAAGTAATCATATTTAATATTTTATGTTTTTTATTTATTATTCTATCTCACTGAAAATAAGTAGGATTGAAGTTATTACTCTAATTTTTAAAGAATGAAGCTATATATTGGAGATACTCTTAGAAATCTCTGGCATCTAGAATAAACCCAGTTGATTAATAATGAAATGGGAAAATTAGTGTTTTAGTTACCTGATAATTTGATTTAAAAAAACATAATCGTCTTTTAACAAGCATGGAAATGAGTCAGTGACAAATTCGAATCGGCCCAAGGCCCTGGCCCATATCGCCACACATTGAACCCTTCTGTATTCTGAATCTGTTTCCATAATTATTATACAACGAAGACTTTTCAATAATTTCGATATTAGCTGAAAAGTGAAATCTAGAGGCCTTCACTCCAACGTAACCCCATTGTATTAGCTGAGCCATGTTTGTAACCCCATTGAATGGAACTTAACGTCTGGCCATAGAATGCTTTACAGTAGACAGAGAAATCAGAAAGGGATAACGCATCCTAAATTCGAGGGTTAACTTTTGGAATTATGAATTTGACACGTGGCTAACTCATGAGTGTTTAGTGACAAGTGGTTGGTACTTACATAAACTGTGTGTGTGTTGTGTCTGTTGACTAAAGCTCTCTCAATCGGGTTAAACCCGGCAACGAAGAGATGAAAACGAGATCATCATCATCCTCAGCCTCCGGTGACATTGTTCCGGCGGGTAACAGTCGCGAAACCCAGCTACAGATCGTGGACCTCACTTCGTCTCCCGGTAAATCTTTGCATGGTTTGAATCGGCCGCGACCATCTTCTCGTAGAATTAGAGGCGGTGCCGACAATTCGGTAAGCGAGAGTTGACTTAGATCGAATCTTTTTCAGACACAAGAAGAACGAGTAGTGTTTTTTTATTCTGAAATTGAATTTTGAATGGGAATTTGATTAAGGAGGCGTGTTTTAGATTTGTCTTATATGTGCAACAGAAATGTAAAATTAGCTCTATGGTTATTGCTTGTGAGGCTCTGTGATTCGTTTCTCTTACTGTGTTTTTTGCTTTTTTTTTTACAGGATCATCGCAGCTCAGTATATGCTTCAAAGGGTTTCCATTTGCCTAAAGGATGGACCGTTGAGGTTTCTCCTAGGAGAAACTCCTCCCATATTGATAAGGTAGAGCTGTCTTGTCTAATTTGATTCGCATCAAAACAACCTTGTCCGGCTAGTGTGTTAGAGTTGAGAAGCTTTTTAATCTCTTTTCAGCATAAGATGCTCTAAAACTGTTAGTATTGTTGTTATTTGCAGTTTTATGTTGAGCGAAAAACAGGAAAGCGGCTCCGTTCCCTTGTCTCCGTTGAGAGATACTTGAAACAATCAGGGGACCGTAAAGATCAGCAGCAGCTTGTGCTTTTACAGCAGCATCACCGTGTCTCTTCCAAAGATTTCAATCTACCTGATGGTTGGATCGTTGAGGAGAAACCGCGTAGAAATTCCTGTCGAATAGACAGGGTACACTACACTACACTGCACATCTGTGTATCTTTGGTTTGCTTGTTATATCTAAACCGTTACTACTGTTGTTTGCAGTCTTACATTGAGCCAGGAACAGGGAGGAAGTTCCGTTCTCTGCCTGCTGTTGAGACATACTTGAACGGTACAGTTGATTCCGTGAAGCTTTCGGTAAGGTTTTAACATCATTTAGAGGTACTGTGAACCGGTGGTTTGTACCGGTTTGATGGTGTTTGTTTTACAGATTTTGTCAAACTCGGATGGTATCGGATTTGAGAGCGTGGATATTGACCTAAACCCACCAGAGAAAGTTAAATGGGTACTGACCGGTCCAGGTGGAAACATGTTTAGTGCGCATGTTAGCGGCTCGGATGTCTCTAGCTCTGTCCAAAAGGCATGGTCTGAGGCTTTTGTCTCATTGATCCAATAACGGCTTTAACCAATATCTGCTGATTCCTTGATTGGGCTTTTTGGTCGGTTTCATCACTTTTTAATTTGAATACTAATAAGCTATCCCGGTCAGTAGTGAACCAACATTTGTCGGATGACATTGAAAACCCTTCAAGCAAACGATTATGCAAATGAGTACATAACTAAATACATTAACAAAAGTACTTTTCAGTATTGTAGTGTAGAGTTAATTATTCGTTTGATATACGACGTCTTTAATTATAAATATATCGTATTAGAATAAGGCTGATGGAAAGCCTGATCTCTCTAGTCGATCACGAAAGCTAAAAAGTAAAAAACTAGTAGTGACTGCTTAATTGGACACCACTTTTTCTAAGTGATACTTATTTAAAATACCTAAATTGCTAAACTCCTCAATTTATTTAAAATACCTAAATTGCTAAACTCCTCAATTTTTCTTTTAAAGTTTTCTTACTTATTCTTTAGTTAAATTGTTTAAACTTTATGACAATCTAACAATTTCGTTTTAATTCTTAAAGTGGTTTTTTAATTAATAAAAATCTTTTTTAAGTCCAACTAATTAATTACAAATTTTTTTGGATATCCAACAATGTATTTAAATATTTTGATGAGAAAAGAAACCATTGTTACTAGAATGGCACAAGTGACGATGGCGTGATTCGTTTAAATTCCATAGTAAGGAATAATCCAAGGTCGACTTAACGATGTACTATTGTTTCTTTTATTCTGTTAGATCTTTTCATGTCAAGGTGTTTTTTACTTTGTAAGATTCTAAAGACTTCCAGCTATGTCGACTGTGATATTTAAAACTGTTCAAACCTATTTAACTTTCTCACTTTAATTTAATCTATTAGCCAAAATAATAGTCAACTCGTTAATGTTAGATAATCGTTCAAATTTTATAAAGTGATATCGTATATTGGACCCTAAGCTAGAAAAGAGAGGCTGTTAATTTATTTTGGTATTTTGTGTGCAAGTCTCTTCCCATATTAATAATAAAGTATTAACAAAAATGAAATATATGAGACGACTAAAACCATTTGGTAAAAGTTTGTGTTTTCTGTGTACTAAAACTAATCGTATAATGGTGTTTTAAATTAGAGGGTGGATGAATAAGGGAGTGATTATGTGAGTTTATATGATTTTACCACTTAAATGATTTATATGAAATCGTGATCTGCGTACACTTACTTCTCATTTTATACAAAATTTATATATAAGCTAATATAAGAGTGGTGTAAGTACAATCATTATGGGATCTTTGCTACCGTTTGCTATTTAAAAGTGTTGCAGAAGATAAACTTCATTGTCGTGAATGTTAAGATCACCAATCGAAATATGACAAAATAGTTCTCAATGATGTATCAAACAACAACCAAATCAATAAAAATTAGGAGATAACTAATATAATCATTTCAATAAAGTAAAGTAAATAAAATGAGTTTTTCTTATACCATGATTATAAATTATTGTTACTATATGATAAGAAAGTAAATTTGTAATCGAAACACACACATATATATATATACAATACCAATAACGTTTTAGTAATAAGTAATAACATTGTATTCATGGTGAATTAGTGGAGTTTAAAAGAAAGATAATATTTTGCATTAGGACTAGATAAGCGTCTCATAATTAACGGTGGTAAGGTTTCAGGATGTCGCTAGAGAGGAATAATCTTCGCACTCTTTCTTATTAATTAAAAGAAGTTGAATATAGTGTATTTTAATTTTCCTAAAGCACTAGCATTATTCTATTGTTTATGTAACATTTTTCCCATACATGGATCATAAATCATGGCGATGCTCTTAACAAGTAGGCATGCATGCCGAATGTTTACAGAGAGAGTGGAGACTGATGCAGTGCAACCAAACAAGATGAAAACAAATACAAATCATAGGATTCTGAAGTTATGTTATGATGAAAGAAAAGAAAGAAAGATAAAGTGGGACCAAAAGGGTCTTATCTTAAATTTGTAAGTGCGTATGCCTTCGCAAGTCACGAGCCAAAGGAATTGAAGGGGGAAATCTTACTTAGTGGACTGGCCATAGAGGAAGTGGTGGCATCCACGTAACTCAAGTCTTATATCTGTCTGCTTACTTCACTCTAATCTCTTTAGAATTTTGGGTCCTCCACTACAAAGACAACTCCCAAAAAAAAAAACAGGGGCCAATTCTCGAATTCAACAGTTCTACACAACTAAAACTCTTATGAGAATATTTACTTTTATAATATCATAGAATAATATATAAAACAATATTTTGAATCGGCCGCATAGGTGTTATGCTGTCAAAATACCCAAATGCTCTGATTCTGACCAAATCGATTAAACACCGGTAATTTACGCAGCCTATTACAGCATCAGAATTGGTAATCTTCTAGGAGTAGTGTTTTCACTTGTGCTCGTACAATAAAAAATAAGTAATAGTCATAAAGCGATAGAGAGAATGAAGAGCAGCTATTCTTTAAGAACACTTCAATCATTTTTAAAAGCTTTGTTTTACATTTGTCACAATATTACTAACTTAATTTAAATAAATAAATATATAATAATTATAAAGTTAAAATATTAATAGTTAAGAGTTTTTCATATGTTTTATTGATGTTGATGCTCTTAATACGTCTAGAAATATATTTATAATAAATATATCTATAATAAATAACATAAAATGTAGAAATATATTTATAAGAAATATTATATTTTATTAAAATGTTCAAATGTAGAAAATATACTAAATAAGAAAAAGAGAAATTTACTAAGATATTTTATTTTGATTTTTTAGATTTTAGAAGAGGGGTTTAATTTTTTTAAAAAAATATTAAAATTCTAAAAGAAAAACTTTAAAATATTATAAAAACATTTTATAAAATGATATTTATAATTTAATTATATATACTTTAATTTTTATAAGAATACATATGTATAAAAATTTTAGTTTTCACTAAATATTTTTTTTCGAGATTAAAATCTAGTATTTATACTTTATTTAATCTTTTCGCTTCAGTCATCTACTAATCATATTCTTCCAAATGTATTAACGTAATTGTTACTCGATGACAATATCTAGTAGCTTTCCGATTGTGGTGGTGTGTCGAATTTTATAATTGCTATTGGACAATGGACAACTCGAGGATATGAAAGCAACAGGCAAAAACATTAGAACCCCAAATATGCTATTTAAAGCATTACAAGCACAACCACATATATAATCTTCAAGGAAAAAAAAAACATGTGAAGAAAACCATACGTAGTAACAATATTTTTTGTAACGTTCAATTATATTAAGGTATAGATGAATAAACAAATCTTGTTACTCAATGTTTGGGCTAATTATGGTACCTCTCGACCATGTAACTTTCGTAATGACCTAGTTGATGCAATTATTGTGAATCAAATCCAAATAGCCATGTAATCAGTATTTGATTTTTCACGGTCCTAAAAATAGGATCAGACCGGAACTTTGATAGGGTTGGATACTTGGATCCACGAGTTTTCCATATATACCTAAACCGGAACCTTTTTAGTGCTTGAGAATATTTTTGCTAACGTATCTGAGTATAATTCTCTCATATTTCTGTAAGTCTTTTCAGAGTTTTTCACAGAACAAAACCATTTGAAGAATCTTGGGAACTCTTTACCAATCAGAGATATGTAAAGAGAAAAGAAGAATATATATATATACTCTGTATTCTCTGCTTCTATGGACCAGCACAAAGGTACTTACACAAGTCAGAACCCTCTCTACTTTAATTCATGCATATATAGAAGCCGTAAGCCGCAGATATTACACGCATGACCATATGTGAAAAGGTTAATGGCATTCTAATAATAAACCACATAATAATAAATATTTATAAGGTTTCAAAGTTATGGAGTAAAAGGTTAAAACTTTCTCAGACATGAAGATCGATCACCAAGAGGCAAACCAAATCAGATTGGCCTTTCTCATCTAAATAAACATTTTAGTGGGGTGTTTAAAACGATTTCGAAATCCTAAAAGCAATACCTTAAGTATCTATTTTTCAATATCAAGTGCTGTTGCTAGATACAAAAGGCCACTTATCAAACACCCACACCAATTCGACCCCTTTTGCTATGTGCCTTTAGATTTTGTATCTCTTTTTCTATTCTTTCTTTGCCTTTTATAAGCTTCTACAATGATATCTTGATCAAACTTTAATAAAGGCAAGGGACAAACTACAACCATAACCTCACCACAAATAGTAGTAAAAAATGTCTAGAGTCTTCTTTACTCACACAAACCATACTTATTCCATATTATTAAAACCATATGATAAAAGGAAACTAATAATTTTGTTTACTTATTTTTTTTAGATAATAAGGATTACATAGGTTACCTTGTTTCCTCTTCTGGTTCGGTTTTTGGAATATTTTACTGACACGCGAGCGAGATAGTGCAGTTGAAACTATTGGGACCTGCCTAAAGAAAATATAAGAAAGTGTCCTTATTGCAACACACAATAAGACAAAGATAAAAGGCAGAGTTAGTGGGAGTGTTACATCAGTGTACATCAATCGCCTATAATGCGCTAATGGCTTGATGGCATCATAAAAACAAGAGACCCCACATTATCATCAGCATAATCTAATCTCCCTCCATATGGACGGTAAAGATAAGAAAAACAAATCATTAGAGAATTTTAATAACGTGAGTGTTATATCACGTCGTGTAGACACAACTACTTAGTGTTCAAGTTGGCCCTTCTATAAATATTGGTCTTAGAGTATGCCAAAGGTTCCCATAAAACAAAGCTGAGAAGTATCTTTCTATTCAGAGAAAAACATAGAGAATATAGAGTTAATAAGAGTGAGAGAGATGAAGAGTGTGCAAGAGGAATACCGTAAAGGACCGTGGACAGAACAAGAGGACATACTCTTGGTCAACTTTGTCCACATGTTCGGAGATCGAAGATGGGATTTTGTAGCGAAAGTGTCAGGTTTGAAGGTGGAGGGAGAAACATAAGAATAGGTATAGGGTTTGTGTTTTGGTAAAAAAATGGTTGGTCTTTGGAAAGGACCTTCCATTAAAAGATATGACCTGGTTTTGGCTGCAGGTTTAAACAGAACAGGAAAGAGTTGCAGGTTAAGATGGGTTAACTACTTACATCCTGGTCTCAAACGTGGTAAGATGACTCCACAAGAAGAGCGCCTTGTCCTTGAGCTTCACGCCAAATGGGGAAATAGGTCAGAAGCAAAAAACAGAGAAACCCTAAAAAAATGTTTTTAAAACTTGTATGAACTTTTGAATTGTTCTTCATACGCAGGTGGTCAAAAATCGCTAGGAAATTGCCGGGTCGAACCGACAATGAGATAAAGAATTACTGGAGGACTCATATGAGGAAGAAGGCACAAGAGAAGAAGAGACCTATGTCTCCAACTTCCTCATCTTCAAACTGCTGCTCATCATCTATGACCACTGCAACTACTGATCAAGACACTGGAGGATCCAATGGGAAAATGAATCAAGAATGTGAAGATGGATACTACTCTATGGATGACATATGGAGAGAGATTGATCAATCTGGAGCAAACATTATCAAACCGGTGAAAGACATCTACTACTCTGAGCAAAGCTGTTATTTGAACTTCCCTCCTCTGGCTTCTCCATCATGGGAAAGCTCTATGGAGTCTATATGGAACATGGATGCAGATGAAAGTAAGATGTCTTCTTTTGCCATTGATCAGTTTCCTCTCAGATTTGAACATGGTAGATCATCATCGTGGTCGTCCTTACTCTAGGATTAAATTCATTTGAATGTTTACATGTGCAGCATATTTATATATTATCAAGCAAGCAACTGTTGTAGTTTTCTATAACTTACTTAAAAACACCACCCACTGTACTTATTTCATGTGTAGTCATCAACATCATTATCATCATCCTATGCATTTGTTTCCTTCATATATGTTAGTTTGTAGAGTGAGTGAAAAAACATGTCCATCTCTTTTGCGTAAAGAGATGTTTGTCATGGATACTATGTATAATACACGTTAAAACATTACATCAATAGACTTCAAAATTTTCTGTGAAAGTTGTAAGAATTTAAGCAAGTAGCAAGATGACTGAATTAACAAGGCATATTCATCTGCTCAATAATCAAGAAAATAGGTTTGACTTGTAAAGCTCAAGCCAACTTTGTGAGAAAAAGAATGTATTCTTCTGTTTTATCATCTTACTGGTAAAATTAGTATGTTTTTTTCATTTGTTTCTGTTTAAGAAATTTCTCCATGGTAGAAAGATTAGGTCCCACTTTTTTAATTAGCCTTTATGGTAAGATATTATTTTTTATTTCCTTATTATATGAGCCACTAAGAGACTAAAGCTTCGATTTTTCCTTGAAAAAATGTTTAAAATTTCAATGAAAAGGAAAAACAAAAAGAAGAAAAGGATGGCTGCTTAAAAGTATGCAAGCAACCAATTTATCAATTAAAACAAACAAAAAAGTGGAGAAGGGAGCCTAATAAACAAACAAAAATAAGCAAATTAAGTAATAAGCATAGATGGAATGACTGGCTGATTCTCACCAAACAATTTTTCTGAATCTTTTAACAGGAATATAATAATTTGAAGAAGACAATTAGAGCATATGTATATCTTTCATAATTTAATTTTACCTGCTTACCTTCCTCCACTAATAAGAACAAGAACAAATGGACGGAATAAAATAATTAATATCCACAGACTAATATTTTCAACTATCACACAACAAATCCATTGATAAATATCATAAGCAAACACCCAATAAAACTATCCCCTTTCCACCCAAAGCAACTGGAATGAAACCAATTAATATTGATTGGTATTTAAGTCAGTGAGTAAACCGAGCTGGTTTTGAGTTGTGATGTCAAGAACAAACCAAGACTTCAACTTACTGTTGTTGGGACCCACTCAAAAGCGGGACCCTCCAAAAATAGGCGTATGCCACTTAAGCATGAAGAGCACACGGTATTCTTTAGTAAAAGGCGAAAGAATAGTTCGCTTTGTGCTCACCACAGGGCTGCGTGATTTGTCTACAAGGAAGGTGACCTTTACTTATAGCGCTACTTCTACTGCTAACTTATCTCAGTTTTGCGATGTGGGACTTTTAAACGAGAGGACCACCATAAAGTCGCAACATTAATGGGCCTGAAAAAAGTTTTGGGCTTAAATACAAACTATTGTCTTTCTTCCTTTAAAGCCGAGTGAAAACCATAGCTGATATATGTTCACGAAATAAAAATGCTTATTTGATTGATATTCACATGTTTATCAATCTTTTACTACAATAAGGTAGAGAAGTAGCCCCAATGACAAGTTTGTGACAGTTGATAAAAAAAACTTGTCAGCTCAGCAGTGACTAGAGTAGATTGTGAGAGATATTTTCTTTAGCAGAATGGTGCACCGTCTAGATGAAACAGTGATGTTTACTCTTATGCCTTAGCCAAGTGATGGATTTGAGTGCTGATGATCAGATATTCAGATATCCTCAACATGATTTAACTTGCCCCAGTAGACACCCTATTGGATAACCTAATCTCAGGTGATACATCATAGTGTACATATATTGATTTTAGGTGTATGTGATGGCTTAATATGTTGCTACCCTGTCAAAGAAAAAAAAATCAAGTTGAAAGGATAGCTCAATATGTTATGCCATCCAGGTACACATGATTCATCATGATCTATCCAACGGGGCTAATGGGCGAATGTGAGTGTTTTGATGTGTGTAATATACTAATATATATTTTTCTTAAGTCAGAATTCTTCTTTAGTTTTTCTTGTTGACTTTGGCCAATGTTTCTTTAGATTCTGTATGAGAAAACGTCTATGTTTCTTACATCTTCATGGCCTCAGATAATAGTGATTTCTGTTTTTGGTCTGTCCATTGCATTTTTTTTTTGTTCAGGCTGTTCTCTTGGTCTACCCGTTCCTTTGGCTGAACTGAAGCTTTATTTCCAGCTGTTTTAACAAAGAAAGTCCAAGCTTGGAGAAACAGAGAAGCATCGCGGCAAGAGAATGTGAAAAGTCCATTTAATCAGCTCCTTGGATATGTATCTTTCAATCTGTCCACAAAAAGCAGTTTCTCCAGTGTAGACTTCAACTACGTACTGTTTTAGACTTCTAGATATGAGAAGAAAATCTAATGCCTTGTGTTTGTGCTCAACTAATGAATTATAGACTTGTTTTATCTCATGTAAACCTGAATAAGAGAAATGCAATAGCGATCAAACAGAAAGATAGTTCGTACAAGTAATACAGCTAAACCAGGAACATTAGTACTAACGCAACAGAAACTACGGTTTACTCAGGAAAGAAACCGACATTGTAACTTGTTCATATGATTATATCCCATAAACTAATAATAACCACTTGATACCTGTAACAACACTAACCAAACCCATTCGACTCTGATAGTAGGATGCAGTTTATACCAGAAGGCAGAGCATGGATACATACAGCCTTAACTATTTGAATGTTTACCACAATGTTCGATATGATATTTCTCCAATTCAGAGCAAAGATATTGAACTTTCTGGAAAAATTAGATAGGAATAAAACTAGTTTCTACGCAGGCATCATCATCAGTCATAGACATTAGTACTAAATAACCACGAAAATAGATTTTGTTATCTTAACCGAAACATCAAACCATAGTCGATTTGAAGTTAATTAGACAACCAACCAAAATATTAAACGAATTGTTGTTGGGCCCACTCGAAAGCGGGACCCTCCAAAAATAGGCGTATGCCACTTAGCATGGAGAGCACACGGTATTCTTTAGTAAAAGGCGAAAGAATAGTTCGCTTTGTGCTCACCACATGGCTGCGTGATTTAAAACCTGCGAAGTAGATCTTTATTTATAGTTGCAACTTCTAATACTTATTTATCTCAGTTACACGATGTGAGACTCTCAAACGAAAGGACCATTAGAAAGGCGCTGCTGATTTAATAACCCTCTTCGTGGGCTTTTATGGGCTTAAAACAAGCTTGGGCTTTAAATATAAACTGTAATCTTTCTTCCTATAACTGACTAATCCTCTTGTTCGTTTGGAAGGTCCTCGTTGACCGTTTTGACTCGTTAATTTAAAACATGCGTATTATCGAGTGCTGACGTGGCGGATCCTTACAGAACCCCAGAGAACAGAACTTTAGAAAGAAAGAAAAAAGTGCTGAAGGAAAGGAGAGAGAAGACGGTGGAGCTGAATCGGATCGCGTCGGAGAGTCGCCGGAGAATTTAATCCGTTACATTTTACGGATCGGCCGCTGTATTGTATCAGTTCTTCGTTTAAGTTCCAAATCTCTGAGCTTCAAAGGTGGTAGTTTCATACGCTTACATTTACGAATCTGAGCTTTTGTATCATGTGATTCCTTTTGGTATGTTCGTGGATAGTTACCGAGAGGTGGTGGATGGGCCATGGCTGAGTCGGAAACAGTAAACGGAGTGAAGGAGAACAAATTATGGAAAGGTGTATTCGCGGTCTCCGGCATTATGTCTACTCTTGTCATCTATGGTGTTCTTCAGGTTCGGTCCCGTTGTCATCATACATACCGGTTCCGTTCTATGGTTAAAGGTTGTAACTTTCTTTGTGGGTTTGTTTTGTTATTTCTGTAAATGTGTAGGAGAAGATAATGAGAGTTCCATATGGATTGAACAAAGAGTTCTTTAAGTACTCTCTGTTTCTTGTTTTCTGCAATCGTCTCACTACTTCAGCTGTTTCTGCTGGTGCTTTACTGGTATACCAGCAAAATATCAACTTGTGTTTATTATTCTTCCTTATTTACCAAAGTTATGAAGAACCTTTTTTTGTTTTAATTTGTAGGCGAGCAAGAAAGTTTTGGATCCTGTAGCTCCGGTTTACAAGTATTGCCTTATTTCAGTGACTAACATATTAACCACAACATGTCAGTATGAGGTAGGGTTTTTATCTTTCACCTCCACTGCCTCTTGATGTGTGAACTTAGTATATCCACTCTGTAATATCTCCAGGCTCTCAAGTATGTGAGCTTCCCAGTCCAAACTCTTGCAAAATGTGCCAAAATGATCCCAGTAATGGTAAGCTGTAACATTCCCATTCTTCTTCACCAGAGAGTATATGAGTTTAGCCACACCATTCTGATATATGTGATCTGTACAGGTATGGGGAACTCTCATCATGCAGAAGAAGTACAAGGGATTTGACTATTTGGTGGCTTTTTTGGTGACCCTTGGCTGTTCTGTCTTTATTCTTTTCCCGGTAAAGGCTTTGGTTAATTAAAAGTACAATCACTATGAACATCAACATAAGATGTGCTGATGTTTGTTTATGTAAATCTGAGCTGTAGGCAGGAGATGATATTAGTCCATACAATAAGGGAAGGGAAAATACTGTTTGGGGTGTTTCCCTAATGGCTGGTTATCTTGGGTATGTGTTTCATTGTTACTCCTTACACTCACTATGTGACTATTCTGAGATACTTTGTTGTCGGTTGTTACTACTCACGAGTTTTGAATCATGATTCTTTATTTGGTAAATGGCTATCTAACAGGTTTGATGGATTTACAAGCACATTCCAAGACAAACTGTTTAAAGGATATAATATGGAGATACATAACCAAATATTCTACACGACACTTTGTTCTTGTGTTCTCAGTTTCACTGGTGAGACTCTTACTTATTGCGGAAATCTTTACTCTGAGAGTTGCATCTTTTTCTGACACAGTCATCTTCTCTGGGACCATTGATTTTTTTCACTTGGTTAGAAAAGCTAAGCTCTATTTATTTTGACTGTTAGACCTCTGCAATGACACCTGATTTAATCTTAAGCTGATGATGACTACTAGGCTGGAGCTGTGTCATATGTTAGTGATAATTAAATGTAATCAGGCACAATTCTTTTCCTAAGCTTCCTCTGTTTCTGATTATATAACGCGTTTCTCATATTCAGATTTAATGTATTTGGCATAAAGCTCAGTGCTTACACCTTCAAAAAGAAGATCACAATCTGGTCAACTCATGCTATGCTATTTGTTTGTCATTCTGAAAATCTTATGTTTTGGTAGGACTTATATTGCAAGGCCATTTGCTACTAGCTATAGATTTTGTTTCTCGGCATAGAGATTGTCTACTCGACATCGCTCTGCTTTCCACTGTAAGTTTCAGTTTCAGTTTCCTCTATTCTTTCTGCTCACTCATCACAATATCTTGTTTCATCCATATTAGTCTAGTTACGATTTTGTAGTCTAAGATCTCCACAATATGACATGTATATATAAAAGTATAAAACGTAACTGAATGTAACTAGTAATCCAAACAAATCTATGATTCTATTATCAGAAACAAGTTATTGAAATATCATGATCTTCTTCTCTTGTCCCTTTGATTGCCACTGAACTCACCCGATACTAACTAATTTGCAGGTTGCAACAGCGAGCCAGTTCTTCATTTCTTACACCATTAGGACATTTGGTGCTCTAACATTCGCTGCAATCATGACCACCAGACAGGTTTAAAAAAAAAAAACCCGATCTCAATCCAAATAATCCGTCTTAATAAACTAACACTGCATCCCTTTCTCATCGTCTTAATAAAGCTTGCAAGCATCATGCTCTCATGCATTTGGTTCTCTCATCCGCTTAGCTGGGAGCAATGTATTGGCTCGGTATATATTCGATTCTTTTTTTACATTTTTTTTTTAATTTTCAACTTGAACTAGTAGATCTGTTAAAAACTTAGGCACTCCAATGTACTATAAGGTTAATACATTTGATTCTTTGACTAACCAAGTTCATTCAATGATCAGGTCATTGTTTTCGGGTCTTTATACGCCAAAACCTTACTAAACAACAACAAAAAATCACAAACGCAACCGCCTCCACCTCCAGAACTTCCGCAGTATGAAAAACCTGAGGGCTCGTAAAAGGGAACCTTCAAAACTAGTCAAGAGCTTTTGTTTCTCCTCTTGATTTTAACCTTGGAAACTAGTATTTATACTGAATTGAAATTAGTATTCACATAGTCAGACTCTCTGTATTTTTCTTTTCATCTTTTAATTATTTAAGTTTGTTGGTTCTCTTGTAGTAGTATGTTTTGGCACTTTATTTTTTTCCTTACTTTTGATGTTACATAGTTTGTATGTAACAGAGTATACTCTGTCATCATCAGAAGAATGATTCAACGGAGATCTAGTAAACAACTAAACGTGATAATGTCTCTTATCTTACATGTTTTGAATGGTGATCGACCCTACTGAGGAGTATCAGTCAATATTTATTACGATTGACCATTCTTGTTTTTTTGCACATACTTGAATACTTCAAACGAAGAGATAGTCCTTAAGAGAAGTTCTTTAACAATTTTGTTGTAGAGGGTAACCAGTGATACGTTTAGCTGGTTAACTGTGCAAAAACACTTAGACCGAAGACGTCTTCTTGGTGAATTTAATATTCGTAAATGACGTCGCCAAAACGGAAGGTCCAACATTCACACCTTGTACTAAAAGTATGTATTCCAAAATAATTCATATATTATCACATATTTCGTATACATAAGCCGTTTTCAAATAAAATTCATTTTGGTCTTCAAATTAATATACGAGTAATATTTATTTGAACCAAGTTTTTCAATACAAGTAACATTCAAGGACAGTTTCTAGAAGCAACGTTCTGTGTGATGCGTAGTTTCATTCAATTCACTATTGCTAAATCAAAGTCAAACGGTGCGTATACAAGGAAGGTTTTAACTACATGTATAAAATACCTATAGTACAAGCTATATGTATGTGTTATTCTTATAAAATGTGAGATGTATTCATGTGTCATGTAATTCAAAACTGCTAATGTATAAGTAGTGGGAGTACTATATAACTAATATATACACGTACACTGGACTTTCCTTGATTAATACTATTATATATGTTGTTGTCACGGATAAAATGAGAAATATATCTTCAAAAGTATGTAGAGAAAAACAAAAACAGTAGGGTTATGATTCAAATATATGTATATTTTGTATGCATGCCAAGAATCATTCAAAATAGGTTATATAGAGTAAATGGCTCTTAGATGAACGACCATGAAACAAGTGGGTTTGGGTAGCTTGTTAGGATCCATCAAGTTCTTTGTTCCACAATACCCGATTCAGGCGAGATTAAGACAAGCACACAAGATCCACACATAACACATATAACCAATATATATACGATTAGGTGGCTAGATTCAGTTCGATTCCAGCTCAATATGTTAAACTCTATGATCGGATCAGACTTTCTCAGTTTTTTTTTGGTTTGAAAGTGACTGTGTAAGTGAGAAAATCTACAAAAAGAAAATTAGAATTCTTACAAGACTAAAAGCTTACATCAGGAGATCACTCTGGGTCACAGTACGTAATAGAGCCAGCATCTCACAAATCATGAATACCGATTAAATGATTATGATATGATATCAGTTATTTCTGCTTACGTTAGCAATGAACAAATTATTAATCATTGGATAATATTTTATTTAACAACAAGTAGTCTTTGGGGGACTGTACATAAGTTCAACAGGTTACTTCTATAGACCCGTAAACAAACGGTCAAACTTCGTAAGGTCAATACCTTATTGTTATATTATTCGGACAAAGACAAAACCAAGTGCTCAAGTGGGTCGGCTCTTGAATCTTGTCTAATGCTACACCAAATCATTAGGGGCTATGGAGAATGAGGACCATGCGTAACTCTTTTTTTTTGTAATGCATGGCCGCATGGGAACTTTAGCTTTATCCCTCGATGGTAAGTTCCACTCGACTCACGTGCTACTTTTTGAATCATCTTGTTGATTATTTCTCTTTTTCATTGTTTTTTTATTTCCTGTTTTTACAAAATTATTTTACATGCATTTCTACGCAAAAAAAATAAAAGAAATCGAGCATAGTATATCTAACTACAAGTTTATTATAATAATAATATTTTATAGATAATAAAAAATAAAAGTGGAGATCCACCCAAATTAGCATTAAAGTTTCTCATGCAGTCTCTCAACACTAAAATAATGAAAATAAAAAAGGAAAAAATTGTAGAAAAAAAGAAGGCTTTTTGTTTGATTGAGAAACTCCCTTAACAATTTTGAGAGACTTAAAGCACAAGTGTCAATCTTCAAATAGTCTTATTTGCTGTATGTATAAATTTTGAATTACATAATAAATTTATATTAGTATTAAACCATTAAGAAAATATCCTATATATTGTGTCGTTTTTGCTTAACTATCATATTGACTATTGCTGAGGCTCTAACTAACTTAAAGAACCAATAATATTAATATTCTCCATGCATATAATTACATGTTTACATCACGTTGAATTTTGTAACTTCAGTTTCATTCAACTGCCGGTTGATATTTTTTTAGTTAATGGATTGTCGGTTTATTTGTACTATAATTCATATCATTAGGTGGTTAACTAACTTAAAGAACCACAAGCCCTTTTTCAAAAACAAAACTAACTTAAAGTACCAATAATATAAATATTCTTCAAGCATATAATTACATGTTAACATCACGTTGAGTTTTGTAACTTGCGTTGCATTCGATGTATGTAGGTTGATTTTTAGTTAACGGATTGTCGGTTGATTCGTACTGCCATTTATATTTTTGTACGAATTACATAGATCTAGGTATATATTAAAAATTAATTCATGGAAATGACTTATCAGGTTTGAAATAACGGTCAGAAAAATCTTGAACTTTAGCATATATATACAATGTTAAAATTCTATAGTTTAATTATCAAAGAAAATTTGTACTTCTAAGCTTTTGTGTAAAGTTCAAAAGAAAACGATTTTGTGTATATATGGATATTTTTATTTAGTAAAACCATGTAAATTTTTAATATTTGATTAATTATATTCGTTGATGGATATTTTTATATTTTAAATGGTTTTAGTTTAGATGGAAAGTTTTGTATTGTGTTCTCTACCGGCCGCCCCTGTGCTAAGCATGTTTAATTAAGAGATGGATAAAACTATGAACTAAGTAGTAGTTTAGCATCTTTGAACAACTATTGAAAACTGTGGATTTCATTTATTTGGCGGCATGACGTCAATTGAGATTCAACTTTTAAAGCAGGGAACCTTCCTCACAATCTTCGTTTCCCAAAGAAAGCAGTTAACTAACATACTGTTGTATTGAGTAGCAGAAAGCTAATTAGCGAAGAAAAAAAGAAGCTCATTAGCGAAGAAAAAAAGAAGCTAATTAGCAGTTGTATTTTATTTTCAAATATAGTTGTCTAATTTCTGTTGATATTTTTCATTTAAACAGTAACATACAAATAAAAATAAATTGTCCAGATATGACTGACAGATGTGAGAACTAAAATCTGCAATCAAAACTGTAATGTGGATAGAGTAAGTTTTAGAGGAAAGGTGAAAAGATTTATGTAAATAAATCTCTAAAATAATCTGCTTGAATTTAACTAAAATTATTGACAATAAATATGAAGAACACAAAAAAGCAAAAAACAAGATAATATAACTCGATAAAATATTATCATTTATCAAATGAGTAAGTCAACAAGGTTTATGAAATGATGATTTTGGCATGTTTTTATACTACTTAGTTCATTCCAACTAGTTCATCTATCTTAAATTGCCATGTAGTCATTTGAACTGAAATTGGTTAGGTTTCGCGATAATCATGTGATTATTGTCAATTTACCCTTTTTGTTGTATCTTTATTAAATGAGATTTATGTGCTAAATCTTTTTTCAACAACTAACCCATTTACAAAAGTCAATAGTTTTGAGATAATAATACTAGCATATATAGTACTACAAGTTTGGCAATTTGTTGACATTCAATATTGACACCGTTGGGTTATAAAGTTGTTAACATTATTAGTACGAATCCATTATTTGTAATATTTTTTGGTGTATTCAGTTACTGTAAAATTACAAAATAATATTATTAGTTGACGTCAAATTATAGTTAATACTCCAATAGTATTAACTAGCACTTATAATTGTAACGGTAAATTTACAAAAATTCACAGGCTGCAGATCAAGGCAATGAATGTAATAACTTTGGTAAGAATAGACTAAACTAACTCTTCCCTTTGACTTTATCAAATGTCATGTCGTATCTGTTACCGCGTTTGACTAGTGAACATTTTCCCTCCACATATCTATACATACATTTACATTCGCCAACCTTTCATTGCATATATATATAACATATCTGCTTCACTTCATTACAAACAAACCATAAACTTATCTTCTTTTTTTACCAACCAAAAAGAAAAAAACACATACACAAAGTATTTTCTTTAAACAAGAAACAGAGTTTTGAGATTATGGGGAAGCACTTGTTCAGGTCATCTCCTCCACAGGAGAAACAGCCAGCTCACCAAACACTCGCCGAGTCAGCTGTACAGGAGTGTATGAGCAACATCAACACCGTCATATCCAAATGGACTTCTCCTTCTTCTTCTTCGGATGCATACCTCTTCTCCACCAACAGTCGTCGCGAAGCAGAGGAGTTCGTTGAAGCCGTCAGGCATTTACACAGCACGATGCACCGTTTAGTCGCCGTCAACCCCTCGTCAGGAAAGCTAGTCTACGCTCAGAACCTGATGCAAACAGCAATGAACCTTCTCGAATCTGAATTCCACAGAGTCTTGATGGAGAACCGACAGTATCTAGACCCGGAATGCGTCTCTGTCCGGTCCTACAGATCATCAAGATTCAGCACATCGACACCAACCAGCGTCTCAGACTCCGAAGACGAAACTTTCTACGAAGAGAACACCGAAGAACATAGATTCTCCGGTGGAGATTCCGACGCAATGGACGATCTCAAGATGATTGCTGACTGCATGATCTCCACGGGATACGCTAAAGAATGCGTTAAAGTCTACAAAACCGTACGGAGATCAATCGTCGACGAGACGCTCCACGGTTTAGCGGTGGAGAGGTTCACTCTTCATCAGGTTCAGAAGATGGATTGGGACACACTCGAGTCCAAGATCAGGTCGTGGCTGCCAGCTGTCAAGTTAGCTGTTAGGTCCCTCTTCTTCGGAGAGAGGCTTCTCGCTGATCATGTCTTCTCCTCCTCCGTTAACATAGTTGAATCCTCCTTCACTGATATCACTCAAGAAGGAGCTTTAACGCTCTTCACCTTCCCGGAGAACGCTGCCAAGATCAAGAAACTATCGCCGGAGAAAATGTTCCGGTTTCTCGACATGTACGAGTCGCTCGCGAATCTCTTCGTTGAGATCGAATCCATCTTCTACTTCGACTCAGCCGCCGGGATCAGGTCTCAGGTGATCAACTCGTTAGCTAAACTCGGCGACGCGGCGAGGTTCATGATGACGGATTTCGAGTCGGCGATTCAGAAAGAAACCTCCAAAACTCCGATCGTCGGCGGCGGCGTTCATCCTCTCACACGCTACGTCATGAACTACCTCTCCTTCCTCGCGGACTACAACGACTCCATCGCCGTCATCTTCGAGAACTGGCAACCAACCTCGCCGTCTCCCTCGCCGGAATCTTTCGCCGGAGAAGAAGCTCATCCGGAGGAGTTATACTCGTCTCCGGTGTCCGTGCGAATCGCGTGGGTGATTCTCCTCACGCTTTGTAAAATCGACGGCAAAGCTCAGCCGTATAAAGACGTGGCGTTGTCTTACCTCTTCCTCGCGAACAATCTTCAATACGTCGTCGTTAAGGTCCGTTCGTCTAGCTTGAAGGTTCTCCTCGGGGAGGATTGGGTGGTGAGGCACGAGGGGAAGGTGAAGCAGTACGCGGAGAAGTTCGAGAAGCTCGCGTGGGGGAAAGTGATGACGTCGTTACCGGAAAATCCCGCGGAGGAGATTACGTTGGAGGAGGCTAGAGAGTTGTTCGGTAGGTTTAACGACGAGTTCGAGACGGCGTACCGGAAGCAGATATCGTGGGTGGTGCCCGACCCGAAACTTAGGGACTGGATCAAAATCTCGTTGAGTCAGAAACTCTTGCCGGTTTGTACCGAGTTTTACGAGGTGAACCGGTTCGGTTTGGGAGGAGATGGGTTTAATGTCAGGTATACCCCTGAAGATATAGGAAATTACCTCTCGGATCTTTACTTTGGAAGCAGAGGCTCAGGGAGTGCCTCGACCACTACCGGATCTGGATCCGGATCCGGTTCGTCGACTACGGTTAAATCTCATGGAGGACGTAGCCATTGAATGAGAATCTCGTCATATATTAAGTTCTTTTGTTTTGTTTTAGGTGGTGATTGTGGTGTGGTTAAGGTACATACAGTGATGTATGCATGATCGTATCATATAATTATGTTAAATTATTAATCGAATTATCGTTATATCATAAGAATCATTCGATTATTTTTTGGATTTTTGTGGTTGTTAACGACAAAAGAAAATACGATGATTGTTTTCGACGCTTGAAGATTTAGTTAGCAGTTAACACAAAGACAAACTTGTATGTGTTGCTATCACTCATGGCTAATTTAGTTTGAAATTATGTTCGAAGTCTTTTGACTAAATGTGAATTTTGGTAGTAATATATAACTCCAAGTTGGTTACGAATTCAATGGCATAATAAACACGATGCATTGCATTAAATTTGTAACATGACAGAAAGGTTGAGAACGATAGTGAATCTTATCATATGTATTCATTAATGACTTTTATTAGGCGAGTTGGGATACGCAACCTCACGTTATGATTCTATACAAACGTAAAACAAATCTTATCTCCTTGTTATGTGGCATGTTTACAAATTATTTTGTGTTGGCGTTAATCACGCGTACTTTATTATAATTAACTTTGTTTCACATTCTGTCTAGACCTCAGGAAGATCACATTGGCAACCACAAGAACTAAGAAAGAAAAAGACATTACTGGTTGAATGATATCTAGCTTGGTTTTGATAAATCACATAACACCATGAAAGTCTGCTATTTTTGGTCCCATTCTCGTTGATTTAAGAATAAAACATGAATTAGTTACAGTTATCTTTATATATTTTTTGAACCTACATAACAAAAAACACAGTTCAGTCTCCACTCTTAACTGTACTGATAAAAATAGCTAAGCTAAAAGAATATCTTGATTAAGAAAATGCCTTTTTGGTGACTCTGCCAAATGATATCTCAAGTAACAAACATTAGTGGAACAACTTTTGATGTGTCTTTGAGATGTTTCACTGAATCGCTGGTCTTGAAGCTTAAAAGCAATATAGATTATGGAGTTGTTGTTGGAGTCTACTAAAGCCATGCGGAGATTCTCGCCATAAGTTATTATATGGTGTTTTAAATGTTTCGTCTATAATCAACTATTTTTGAACATTTTTGTCATGCAGTAGGTGTTTATTTGATTGTTTTATACTAAGCTAAGTTTAGAAAAGTGGTGGTGAAGTGTTCGGTCACTTTTTGACAAAAAAGTGGTGCACCGCGAAACCTTCCGGAAAACATCAAAAATGAGTTTGGCCAGTGTACAAAAATTAAATTCGTTTAGAACAAAATATTAAGCAATTCAGAGTTTTGCCCATATGAAATCACTATATTACTAGAAAGTTTAATCATAAACGTAAGCTATAATTTGAGATAGATTTATTTATGTTACTAATGTGTTATTTAATAATTTATTTTGAAATAATGACAATGTTTCTAATGTGTTAGTTAGTAATTTATTTTGAAATAATGAATAAATCTATCTAACGTAAGCTATAGTGACACCTGATTTAATCTATCTAACGTAAGCTATAATTTGAGATAGATTTATTCATGGGCCCATCTTAACTTACAATAACATCTTAAGTTCATGAAGACTATAGAAACATTCGTTTATTTATTGTAATAGTAAGATCTTACATTAACGGTTTTAGAAAAGCCACAATTTCACAAACATAACAAACCATAAGAGCACACAAACTTTTAAATCAAAACACGCATTGTTATTCCACACACCAAATCTTCAATCATTCATCTTCAACTCCCCAATGGCTTAGCCAGAGATATCAATAGACTTAACCTCAGGCTTCTTCTCAGGTGCTTTTGGCACCATAACCGTAAGCACACCGTTCTCCATCGTCGCCTTCACTTCTTCCATCTTCGCATTCTCCGGCAACTTAAACCTCCTCATGAACTTCCCGCTTGCCCTCTCCACACGGTGCCACTTGTCGTTCTTCTCCTCGTTCTCCTTGCTCCTCTCTCCGCTGATCTGAAGTATGTTCTTGTCTTCAACCTCAACCTTCACTTCTTCTTTATTCAGCCCCGGCAAATCAGCTTTGAACACGTGAGCCTCCGGCGTCTCCTTCCAGTCAACTCTTGCGTTAGTAAACGCTGCAATGTCACGAGCGGTTGCACCCGATGCGTTTGCTAACGTAGAAGGAGTGAAGAGTCCTTCAAATGGATCCCATGCGTCTAGAGAGAACGGATCAAAAACGTTTGATCTGCGTCCTCCGAAAAGGCTTGGAACTAGAGACATTGTTGTTTCTTGAGTGAGTTAACTTTTGATTCTTGTTTTTTTTTTGTCTTTGAACTGATGTTTTGGATCAGATGAAAGGTCAGTATATATAAGGTAGTGGAGGATGAAGAGAGAACGTTCTTTGAGTTTCTTGAATTAGAAAGTGCACTTTTTCTAAAACCTTCGCTTAGTGTCTAGAGTCCAAAAGTGACCAGATTTTTCTTGGCATTTCAGGAAGTTTCGGTTGTTGACACGAGACGACGTGCATTCCTTGATTGGACACAAACGACGTGCCGTTTGTCTGTTCTTTGGGTATCATATGCCTTTGGGATATGGGCTCAGTGAATATGGCCTTTGATTAGGATCCATCTTGATTAGGATCCATCTTGTATAGTATTTTGCTTACGACTCAAATTATACTCATCACCCACTGTAACTTTCTGATAACAATGACAATAAATGTTTAAATTATCCGGTGCCAATAAAAAGATTTTGACATTTTGTATAAATACGTATCAGAACTGAGCCACGTTTTGGTTTAAACAAACACAAATTACTAAATCAGTAGAGTGAAAAAGGAAATCTAGTTTATTTGATTGATTGCTAAACAAGTTATTTACCCGTTCTAGCATGTGCTTGGCTGAGAGACTAAATATCATTTACCCGTTCTAGCATGCTTGGCCAAGAGACTAAGTATCATTTATGAAAAGACAGAAAAAGAAGAAGAAAATTAAAATATAATCTTATATGGCAGTCATCTGCGGTTGAAAATTGAAAATTGTGAAGATAGTTTTGCTTCCTAAATAATAGAGCTTGCATGAAAAGAAAAAAAAGAAAGAGAACAAAGCTTTACATTGTAAAGATGCTAATAATTGAACAAACCTACTTGAAGTCAATGCTGCACCAAGCTTGGTCTCTTTTCCATGTGCTCGTACTGGACAACAAAATGTTCCTGCAATAATCATCCCCCACCCAAAAGAAACATTACACACTAATTACAATGCAAATCTCAGTATCAAGATATACATTTTCGCCTTACCTTTCTGACTGTTTTGAACGAGTTTGGATCGAGGCACTCATATGTTCCTCTTTCATATGCAGCTGTTCTGACCAAAGGTTCCCCAGCTCTGAAGAACCATAATCTCAGTTCCTTGTGGTAAAACCAACCTCTTTCATAACTGCAAGATATCAATCAACCAAAGCCTCAGCCAAAGAGAGCGAAGTAAATGAATAATCAAGATTGTTGGAAGAGAAAAAGAATACATACAGTTCATCTGCTGCATATAGCTGGGCTTCGTCTTTTGGCATACTGAAACAATAATTAGAACAAAGTAAATGAGTTAGATTGAAACAAAGACGATTCATAAGATGTTGAATACTGATCTCTTAACAAACCTGTAAAATGTGTAGAACAATAACTCATACGAGAACCTTTTGAAACTTGCTCGCTGCAACCAACGAAAATGATAACATATATTAGAGAAAAAGGAACGGAAGAATGCACAGTTGGTGGTGCTACACACAAGATAAGAAGGCACTTACAGTTAACGGCGGAGGTGGTGTGGCGTAGTAACAATTTGGTACTGTGAACTCGACCTCAGTCTTTGCCGGTTCATTGGTCCAAGGGGAAGCAAAGGTCTTGTAAAGTTTCCCAGTTGAATTCAAATCCAACCCTAGCGTCGTTAAGTCGATGCCAAGAGCAAGAGAGGTCAATTCAGGGTTGCTCCCGTTTAGTACCTCTAGCAAGCCAAGCAAGCAGAAAGGATCTGCCTCTGCTTGAGCCGATTTCAACTCAGAATCTCTAAATTGGTTCATAGATGACATTTGTTGGACAGGAAACTGGGATTGGTTTTGTCTTTGCTGCTGATACTGCTGAATAAGCTGGTCATAACCGTTACTTGAAACTGGGTTGGGCGAGTTTAGAGGTCTCAAGCCAAGACCTTGTAGCCCACCAGTCTGGTATCAAAATTACAATTATATGAGATATCAATATGGAGGAAAGTCCTGGTTTGAATTCAGATAGGGATACGAGAAGCTGCCACTTACAGATGAAGTATGTTGTGGCTGTTGTTGTGGACGATGTGATGAATACGTTTCCCCCAAATTGAAACCACCAGATCTAGCCATCTGCATTGTTACAATATCAAACCATAAATTTACCCCATACACAAATTATATCAATAGAGGAAACCGGGAAAACATTTTCCTAGTTTTGAAACAGTCTAAAGCTTACAGGAAAGTTTTGAGAGTGCATCATTGACATAGCATTGTCATGGAGTTGTTCTTTCTGATGCATGTCCATCGGATAATCAGAACTACCACCTGCAAAAAATCTACTACGCTTGTGAATGATATATAGCAGGTTTAGCTTATAGCATTTAGAAACACATGCGTCAATAACATCATATAATCTTTCTGATGCAATAAGCTATATAGTATGAAGGCAATTAAGAAGTTTATGACTTCCTAAGTATTTAGAGCACCTGGAAATGTGCTTTATTGAAATTTTGGTGAATACTGAATAGCATGGGAGAAACTTGTGAGAAAATTAAAAGTACAAGACCAGCACCTTTATACCCGGGTAGGGCTGGAAAGTCTTCATTTTGAATGCGGAATTCCTGATTTTGTTGGACTATCGGGCCTCCTAAACCTTGTTTTCTCAAAGAACCTAGAAACGGAACAAGAAATTAAATGGAAATACTTTTCCAAAACTTCTTTTATATTAAGTATACTAATTTCAAAAGATCTTGAGCTATATTGACTACCGAGTTGTCCTTGAGTGCCACCAGCAGAACCAGGACGACTTGTCAGCTGGGGGAAATCGTTATTGATGTCAAAAAGTGAACTGTCGTTAGAGTGATCACCGAGCATCATGTTGTTAACTGACTGAAGATGGTTCTGCGAAAGTTGGCCGCCACCAGTATGGTAGGAATTCCCTAGCATAGACATGACTTGAGATCCTGTACCATACAATTTTGCAGTCAGATCTACATACAGAAGCTGCTCGCTTATTGCATGTTTACATAAATAAGATTGTAATGTGTAAAACGAACAAGATCGCTTTACAAACTCCATACAATCCCAGAGTAAAGTGTAGAATATGCTGAAAACAAAGTTTACTTTCTCTCCGTTTACTCATATGAGTCTCGAAAGGTATAGACCACAACAGCAAAAAGAAGTCCAACTGGTGTTATAAATTTCTTCCTCAAATAGCAAACCACTTTTTTTACTTAATTTCAACAGCACTTTCTAGTTCATATACGAAAAGTAAAAAAAGTGTTTTCCATAAATACCTTGAGGAAGTCCACCCAGCATGCGGTTCTGTCCCTGAACACCTAATCCGGATCCGCTATTAGCTGCCATTAGTCGAGACGTCGAAAGACCAGGAATAGACAATCCACCAGAGCTAATATTCCTCAAGTTGCCTCCACCAACCATGTTTCCCATAGAATTTGTTGTTATCCGAGGACCTGCGTTTCCCAACAGCTGGGACATTCCCATTGGAACACTATTCCTATTACTGAGCCCTGGAGAAGTGGAGAGAATCCCAGGAATAGAACCAGCACCTCCATTAGCGTTACTACTAAAACCAGGGTTGCCAACATTAATCCCTCCTCTATTTGGGATTCCCGAGTGCCCATGTGAGCTATTATGAGACAACTACAGAACAATAACTGAAAACATGAGATATATACTTAAGAGAAAAAAGAGCAGATGTTTTGACAGAACCAAAATGCACCTGAGAGAGGGGAACAGGAAGGTTACTAGAAGCAAATCTTCCACTGGAAAAACTCCCATTAGGTTGTTGTACACCGGGAGATGGTAGACTATTCATACTTGAGTTTCTTGATGAAAGTGTACCTTGAAGGTTATAACTCCCATGAAGGTTATGAAGCCCCTGAAGATTCCCTACACGAAGAAAAACGGTGATACTATGTAAGTTCAGAAACAGAGAAAGCTATTAAAAAAAATTATCACACCCACCACCAGAATGATGAAAACCAGGAGAAGGTGCACCAGATTGTCCGGAATAGGAAGAAGCAAAAGATCTGCCCGACCCATCTGGCAAATTGGAAGCTGAACCATTAAGAGATGACTGCAAAGGCAACAACACAAGAAAGAATCAATAGTGCACAAGATTTAAACAAAACGATATCTTAATTGTGAAAAGGAAGGTATACATACATGAAGGTTTGACATTGTACGAGCTGAAAAATCACGCGAGACGAAATATCATTCGGTGACAAGACGCGAACCGCCTACAATCTGAGATTGAATACACAACAAAAAAAACACGAGTTAATAGCCTGAGGAGGGGACAAAAGGTCAACAAAGCTCACAATCAAAATAAACTGGCGCATGAAACAATACATAGACATTAGATCTTAAGTAACAATGGTGCAGCACCACAAGAGTTCATCCAGAAACAATAAGATCGGCTAATGTCAATCAGCAAACAAGAAATGAGCTTCTCCTCGGGAATAACAAATGTAAAAAAAAACTATCGAAATTGACAAGGATCCAAAAATCAATCAACACAAGAGTAACTGTGCCGCTGGTTATTCGAGACAGAGTAACACAAGAGCTATAAAACAAGGAAATTGAAGTGGGAAAACCCTAGAATCGCGAGATTTATGTTCACACACTCACAGTACAAAAGGAGGAGGGAGGGAGGATAGCACTGCCGGATTTGGCGAACAGTGGAGATGAATCGAAGAAATGATTGAGAATCGGAACAAGATTTATGGTGCGGCAAAGCGGAGATTTTGATCGCAGAGATTGGGTACCCTAAATCGAAAAACGGATATAGAAAGGAAGAGAACGAGCAAGATTTAGAATATGGAAACCCAAATATTAAATTATTTTTTTATTAAATTATTTTTTCGGGCGAATGATTTGAGAAAAATAATATCTTTTTCAGGAGGGCGCGGCGGGGTCCACAAAGAAACTCTAAATAGACAAGAGTGTTCCTGTAAGAAAAAAAGCCTTAGTTCGGACAATTGTTTAGGCCCATTTGAACAAGCCCGGTCTTTTTTTGGGTTAGACTTTGTTCGGACTTATCTTTGATGAGAGCCGTGCGATTGGAGTCAGCGGTTTTCACTTTTCAATGCATATCACTGAAGAGTCAAAAGCTTGAGATGGAAATAACGGCTTGAGATGTGATGTGCATTGGCTCAGCAATGGATTGCATTATCTACACACACACGTGACTCAAAAGCTGTGATCCACGAGGATGCTAAGGTTGTAGACTTTGGACCAGGGGCCAGAGATCGACAAGACTCATGTGAGCACTGCTGTCAAAGGAAGCTTTGGTGACTACTTAGAACAACCACGAGCGGTAAAGTGATCTAGTAACTAGCGAGCCAGGGAGAGTTAGAAATTAGAATAAGGAAAGTTGTTTTAATGATCTTTTAGATGTTTCAATGAGTATGTCTTCTCGCAGCTGGTGAAATCGGAAGGACGATAAGATTGACTTATGGAACAAAAAAAAGAAAAATTTGAACACCGACTTATGGAAATAACATTCGAATTATATTTCTCCAGAAACTTAACCATGGATTACTTTGACATTGCATCACTAAAACATAAGATAAAAGGCGTAATTACATAAAAGAAACGCTATCGCAACACATAAACGCCGTGCCTAAACAGAAACAAAACGCAAACGCGCTAAGGAGAACATGATTTGATTGGAAATTTCCGAAAAAGGAAAACACAGAAACGCAAACGCGAATCTAAGAAGACCCTTAACCGCCGAACCCGTAAAGCGTCCTCCCTTGCCTCTTCAGAGCATAGACAACGTCCATGGCGGTAACAGTCTTCCTCCTAGCGTGCTCGGTGTAAGTGACTGCGTCACGGATAACGTTCTCCAAAAAGATCTTGAGGACGCCACGTGTCTCCTCGTAGATGAGACCACTGATACGCTTGACTCCACCTCTACGAGCCAATCTCCGAATCGCCGGCTTGGTGATTCCTTGGATGTTATCCCTCAAAACCTTCCTGTGACGCTTGGCTCCTCCTTTGCCTAAACCCTTTCCTCCTTTTCCACGGCCTGACATTTTTTTCCGATTGAGAAAGTTTGATGCTGAAGAAGAACCGGTTAGAGTTTAATTTGTGGAGAGTAAATATGTGAAAATTGATTTTATAGGAAAAACGGGGGAACCTAGTAATTTGAGGAATCAGATCGAGTAGTAGATCTAACGGCTCAAATTGTCGATCCGTGTATATAGCGAAAAGATGTGTTAGCTGTCGATCTAGTTTAATCGACGGTGTATATTAGTGATCCGCGTGTTGATAGTGTGAGCCAATAAGAATTCTTCTTTTATTTACACGAGGCGCCAGTAATTACGGTAATGAAGCGCCAAATGTTTCAAGACTCGTAAAATCAGATTCGCGCCAATTTTTAAAAACTTTTCATTATATGCGTTCATAAAAACAATTAATTATATGTTGCAACTTACAACTTACGACCAAAGCTCATACTTGGTCCGTACGTATTATTAGTTGACGTTCACAAATATTGAAATTAGAGTAATTAATCATTGTCTTCGAAAAAAAGAGAGTAATTAATCATCAGCATCGTATGAGTTCACAATGAGCCAAAAGTCTACAAAATAAATTTCAAGAGCACTCACTTTCGACATTTTAAAGTATGCGGAGTATATGAGATATCAAATTGGTACATCAAAGGCAAATCAATTATATAACAAAGACTAGCTAGTCCAACAAAAATGTCCTTTCTTTGTTTGATACATCTCACTCATTTGTGACTCTGTTAAGTTGAGAGCCTAATGATTTTGTTTACGAGTAGATATAAGTGACTAAGAAATCACAGCCATTTTTTTCGGTAAACAATAGAGCTAGAAAACCATTGTTCAGGTGATTATATCAACAAATCAAATAAGACAGCTAGCAAAACAAAGACTTCCTTAAGTCAATGAAATGAATGAGTAAATGCGTTTCAATGGGTTGATTTTTCAAACATCGTTGTCAAGAACTTGGTAATTAACATTGGTGTGCAGTGTAGTATGAAGAACTGCTTCAGGATTGAGAGACCTACTTTCGTTTCAGATGTTCAAGCAAAAAGTATCTTGTAGATTTCTATGCATATGTTTCTATAGTTAGTGTCATTTTGTGAACTTTCAGGGAACTCAAGAGTAAACACGCACAAAGTATATAACTAAAAACAGAAAAATGATCTTTGAAATGCTGATGGTTAAAGCAAAATGACCTGTTCGTGGTACTCATGACACATAAAGAACCCAAAATTACCAGAATAACAGAGAATGTGATCTGAACATGTCAACGGGCCAAAGCAAAATTAAAAAAAAAACTTCTACTAGTTTACAAATTTTGCTAAAATCGTAACCAGTTATCGATTTATAGCTTTCTTTATTAGTATCACAAGTGGACAAACACCAGAAACTATCTTGCCTTAGGAAGCACCGAAGAGTCCAAGCCATTGTTTATTGCTTGAGATTCCAAGCCAATGTTTATTGCTTGAGATTCCAAACCTTGATTATTACTTAACCTTGAGTTTTCACACATGATACACTCTTTTAGCTCATTAATCACCTGAGACATGGATGGTCGTTTTGAGTAAGAAGGATTTGCACATGACATTGCCAGCTCAACAGCTCTCCATGCAGAACTAGAGTCATAGTCCTTGCGAAGGTTTGGATCCATAATCTCAATAATATCACCACAGTAAAGCTTAGAGCTCACCCATTTTGTTATGTGAGAATTTTCAGACGTCTGACTAATCACAGGTTGGTTTGTGATCATCTCCAACAACACTATACCGAAACTATAGACATCACTTTTCTCACCCAATCGACCTGAATGGTTATATCTACAAGACACCAACATAGTATATATTTCTAACGGTTAAGAAATTATAAGATCAAGCTTTAATTTTATGTGTGTATATCAAAACTAATAATACTTACTCAGGATCAAGGTATCCAGGAGTACCAGCAATTGCCGTGGAATCTTGAGATTCGATTCCACCTTGGAAAGATCTTGAGAGCCCAAAGTCAGCGAGTTTGGTCTTGAAATTATCATCTAGCAATATGTTGGCAGTTTTGACATCTCTATGAACCATGGGCGGTGTGCATCCAATATGTAAGTACTCCAATCCTATGCAATGGCATCATCTCTTTAACTTATTTATTGTAAACCCAATGGTATCATGGTGTTTGACTTAATAGTACGAACCTAATGCAGCCTCCAAAGCTATTTCTAGTCGAATCCTCCAGTTGATGATGGGTCTACCTCCTTTTCCTGTATGGATCGTTAGATCCGTTCAAATTTTTGAGTCTCAAATGTTAATACTACACATGTAATCAGTAGCAGTATATTACCGGTCAAATGTTGTTTTAAGTCCCCATTGGGCAAAAACTCATAGATGAGAGCCAAGTGATCTCCTTCATAGCAATACCCTACGAGGGTCACCAAATTTGTATGGTGCACTCTCAGAAGAAGATCAACCTAAGGTAAGAGTAAAAGTCATGTCAAGAAGATATTAAATCCACAACATTTGTGGTGCGAGAAACATATCATAATTTAGTTGAGAAGATTACATAACTATGAATACCTCTGCTTTAAACTCTTTATAGCCTTGAGTTGAAAATTGAGAGAGTACTTTAACGGCCACTTGTTTAGAACCATTTACAAAACCATGATACACCATGCCAAACCCTCCTTTACCTAAACTGTTTTGGAAGTTATTTGTCATTTTAATGACCTCTGAATATGTAAACATTTTCCTTTTAATCTCATTTAACGGTTCGTGTGAACTAGCATTTGTAATGTTCAACATTGCCGGCATACTTGGTGGTAATTGTTGAGCTGTGGATATATATGAGAAACATTAGGAGTTGTAAACAAGAGTGTTCGCAAGAGAGTGAGGCTTTAAATGCTTTATTGTCTAAGTGAGAGTTACCTTGCATAGTAGTGTATTGATTTTTCTTTCTGAAAACAAGAACAAAAACAAGAACCAAAGCGGCAATGAGAATGATCACAGAAGCCGCAGTTGCAACAATTACCACCGGAAAGTCCTTGCTATGTGGTTTTGAGCATGATTTTGTCTGACAAAGCCTTGGGTTTCCATGGAGACTACAAGACAACGAAGTTTACGGTTTAGAGCTTAGGTTTTAGGGATGCTCAAGTTGTGTTAAAAAAAAGGGAAGCTCAAGTTCTCATATGGAAAAAGGATTTGATAGTGTGAATAATTCTTACAGTAGCTCTACGCCTTTACGCTGAAGCGATTGAGGTATTGAACCATTGAGATCATTCCCGCTTAAGTTTCTGTGAAAATGAGCAATCCTTTACATGGGCAAATATGATTTGAGGTGAAAATCCATCATCAAGCATGTTGAGAGAAAGTGAGAAACTTACATGAACAACAACGTTTTTATGTTGCCTAGAAATTCCGGCACCTCTCCAGTCAATTTATTATTCGACAAGTCCCTAAAGTTCGCATTATAGAACAAAAAACATAGATTCTTCAGTTGAATTTATTATATGTTTTTGACAACGATTCTTCAGTTTAATTATTATCCATATATCAAGAGGTTTTTGTCTTCAACAATCAGTGAACATACTTACAGTGTTTCAAGCTGCGTAAGGTTTTGGATGGCAGCTGCTATGGTTCCAGTTAAACCAATAGAAGACAAGTTTCTGGTTATAAGTTAAAAATCACATTTTAAGAGTTTGATGGTCATATGATAAACTAACAAATTTTGAAGAGTGTACATGTGTGCACTAGCGAAGTTAGGACTTACAAAGAGGTAACTCTTGGTGGTCTGGAGATAGTTGTGTCGTTGCAGGTTAAACCATCCCATATAAGGTGTTGAGGGACACATGGATCACCTTGCCAGTTGATTCTAATCAATTTATAGGTGTCTTGGATACTTTTTAAAGCAACAACTAACACAGAAAGTATGAGTATGTTAAAAATAATACATGAGTTGTGTTTAATTGGGACAAAGATACCAAAACGCACCTTCAGTTTCATCTGTTTCTGGTTGCGTAAACTGGATGACTTTATAGATTTCATAAGCGTTAAGTAGAGGTGGAAGAGTAGATCTCCGGGTTCTTGTCAGTTGCAAACTGCATTTCTCTCCCTCACACGTCCTCGGGTACTGGTTTTGGATAGTTGTTATTTCAAAAAATTTAGGAATTACCGGGTCAGCAAACCTATTTCCATCCAAGAACACGTTGAATTCCCTGGTTTCATTGGCCTGAAAGTCTTGGATCTCTGCAAAGTGTAAATACACGTAAAATTGGTCATTAGAATTTTCTGGAGTCCACTCAATCGTCAATGGCAGACTAGCATTAGTCGGCGTGGCAGCATTTTGTCCCACAGCTTTTGGTAGATTGTAACTTCCACCATTAGAAACATCGCTAGTGGTGGATATGTGGGTCAACCACGACAGAGAACGCGGCATCCATTGCCGATCATATGCATCGTCCGGAAACCTAAGGGTGGGCATGATATTCGTCAGTTAGTAAATAAGATTGTTATGATCATTTTCGTTCGCCTGGACTGATGAAATCTCATCAAATTGAACAATATCATAATCATAAACATCACATGTTTCATTTTCTTTATTTATTTGTAGAAGATTGAATAATCCTTAATTTCTTTGACAGAGGAAAACAAAGCATCTACAAGAAATATAGCATAACAGAACAATCTAAGAACATAAATTTAAGAAGGGAAAACGTTGGTTTGACCGATAAAGAGTTGGCCTATTGGATAAATCTTTTGAATTACGTATTAGCGCTCTAAAGAGTCATAGGTTCAATTTCTGTTTGTAAGAATCTACTCTCCTAGAAAATTAATTTAAAATAGTTTGAATCTTAGTTTAGGAAATGTTCAGACCGTTTCAATGTTTTTAAAACCGAACAGCTAACTAAATCATAATTGTTTTGGGTCATGGGATAGTATGCTTCAACTGGATTCAGCTGAATGCAATTAATTTTAATTAAAAATAGAATTAATTCTTAATGATTTCGTGTTATTTTTAGTAAATTTTATAAACATAATTAAGCTTACTTTAAAAATTCCAACAAAAATAATTACAAAATAAAAATTTGTATTTAAAATTTAAATATAAATTCATATTTTAGATTTAAATATCCAAGTGAGTTATGAAAACTAATATAATAAAAAATTATTTGTAATAGTTATAATAATGTAAAGGTAAAAATAATTAACAAAAAGTTACTTTTAGAGTAAATTTAAACAAATCTGGTTTTTATCCATCTAATCCGTATACATTAGACCACCCATAATCTCTAGACATTGAAAAAAAGAGAGAGTTTGACTTGAACTTAGGTTACCTTATGTAATTATCTGACTTGGTATAATATATTCGCCGTATAAGCTTGAGAGAACCAAACTGATTGATATAAGAATCGTTTCCCAACGGCCGTAGTTCCAAAGAGGATATAAACGGTGTAGTTGTCCCATTCTTAACAAGGCAAATCTGCAATGAGTCTGATGTTGGGACGTGTAAGATCTCTTCAGTTGTACCATTTGCCTGGATGTTTTGAATATCCACCGTGGCCCATAGATTTGGTCCAAGATACAAGTCAAACTTGGGTTTAATGTCACGACTATCATAATTTCCATATCTAAACCAAGCCTTGATCAAATACTTCCTTCCCTTGTCTACGCGTAGATTGTAGCAGTTCCGTGTTCCTTCTGGAAAATATCTCAGCGTCGTGTATGGCTTCAAGGTTGGATTCTCTGGATTTGGTTGGAATTGGATTCTACTAATTTCTCCGCTTTGGATGAAATTTGCGTCCGAATAGAACTGCAATCCGGTTTCAGACTGACGGTAAGGAGAGGGTTCACTGGCAGGTAGTCCGCAGTCCAAATTAATAAACTCTGTAAAACACATTTGATTGTTAAAAAAAAAGGGAACTGGTTAAGTACAAACATGTTGAAGAAGAAGAATACCTAGTTGGCTCTGTGCTTGAACAAGATGAATGACGCCTAGAACAAATAAAAGCACAAGAATTATCTCCATCGTCACCTACTTCCCCAGGAAACAAAAAATACCGCTACTCTGTTGGAGATAATGCGATAATATATATAAGAAAAAACCCCAAAACTAGAAACTAGAACTCTACAAAGAAAAGACTTTGTCAAGTCGACGGGTTTGGGGGTGCAACTCTGCCATGCAAGACTTTGACGAAGAAGATAACTAAGAGGATACCAATGCTCGAACATCATTATCAAGAACAATAGAGCAAGGTACAACTTTCTTGCTACTACCTNCACTACCTTCCAGGAATCTTCACGGAAGAAAACATAATTGGCTTAAACCTTTTTATAGTTTTTTGTATAATTAAGTTTATTGGACTAAGTTCAATAGAGATTGTTTTACCTTTCAAAGTTTCATTTTTCTAGAATCCATCAAATATATAAGCAAAAACACAAACTATAAAACAAAAGAAAAAGACTTTTGGTAAGTCAATGTTTTTCCTAGTACTTTCCCATGCAAGACGTAAGATGAACAATAATGCTCCACCGTCATAATCAAGAAAATGTCTACAATAGCCACCAGACATAGCACCATAACGCACGTATAAATGCGTGTATGATACGGTAAATCTGATTTTGTAAATATTTTGTTTATATTTATTTATAATTTACAAACAAAACACACACGTATTTTTATATATATACTATATATATTAACAAAAATTATATGTCTTATTAGTTATTTAGTCCATTCTTACTATGATCTAGTGGTCTCACCAAGTTCATAATATTCATCCAATTGGCAGTTTGCATTAAAAATAGTAAAATACGATTAGAGATTAAGTCTCATACAGTGAAAGTGATCTTAATAATATATACGATAGATGATGAACTAATCCACTTAACACTCCGTGAAAGAAATGAGTTAATGTATTTTTTATTGGAAAACAAGAATACGAGTAAAAGAATATTCCAACACTATCAAAATTCAAAAGAAAACATATGCTAATATCTTAGTCATACAATATGCAAACTTCTTATTCGAAAGAAGAAACATTTCAATTGATCTTAGCTGTTACTTATAGTCATCATTCTATGTAATACACTAAGAATGATAGAGGTATATATGAGCTCGTACTGGACAGTGACTTGAATTGGTCTATTGTCGATGTCTTAAACCTTTGATTTGAGAACACGATCGACCATTGACGGAAACGCAGCCGCAGGAAACTCGCGTTTTAAACGCAACGGTATAACGTTGTAACTAACGTGGATGACTTATATTGGGCCAGTCCTGGACAGCCCAATAGAGTTTTGTATTATCCAAAAACGTTTCGGATCCAATATCAATGACCTATCAGTAATTTGTCGTGACTTCCCATCGTCAAAGCAGTCATCTGAAACCAAAGTTTTAGAGAGAGAAAGGAGAGATGAGGTTGTTCGATCCATGGCCAGTGTTCTTCAAGAGGGAGTGGAAACGTTGTTGGCCGTTTCTCACCGGATTCGCCGTAACAGGCGTCCTCATCACCAAGCTCACCGCTGGATTCACTGGTAAACTCTTTTCAGATCTGACCGATTCTTCTATAGAAATGATAGAACCAATCCTTAATCGAGATCTCTGAATAATCAGATCGGATGGATATAATATAGTCTTATTGTTAATGTATTTGGAGTCTCGTGGTTGTGGAAATCCTAATTTATATAAAATCCGTTGATTTGATTTGCAGAGGAAGACGCCAAGAACTCCAAGTTCGTCCAACAACACAGGCGGTAATTGTCTCACTCTTTCTATCAATCACTAGCATCTTTTTGAATGTTCTAATGTTTCATCTGCCATTTGGGAATTGAGTTCAGAAATTGAATGTGATTGCTCAGAGCATATGTTAATTGAATCGCATTTTCTCCCAAATCACAATGCCTAGTGCTTCTTGGTATTGTATTGCTTGATTTACTATAAGCTAATCAATCGTTCATGTTTAGCTAGAGGTGCTTTTAACATTCTCATTCTCTAAACCCTGTCACTATGACGACCAAAAGAGTCTCATTTTGATTGATTTGGTTCGAATACAGGTTTTTACTAACACTAACTATATCCTCTGCACTTGTTCATGATTGTTTTCAGGTGATTGGCTAATGTGAAGTCTATTTCGGCTTTCTAATAAACATTAAACGAGAGAATCCTTCATACTTTTGTCGTTAATCTCTCGTTTCCTTTCATCTTTTTGTCTTTTCACAACTCTCGAAACAGTGCAAGTTTGAAATGGATTGATTCCAATCTTTTCCCCCATATGTTTGAAATGGATTGATTCCTCTCTTCTTGGTTACAAGTTATTCATTTAAATAAGCATAGTCATTTGTGAATGGCTGAATCCACCCACAAACTTTTTTGTTCATCAGACAATACTAATAATTTTGTTTTTTAACAATTGAATGATGAGGCTAATTACCATTGGTGACAAATCTCATTACAAGAGTTAACTAATAAAAACCAATGTGGATAGCTTACCATCATTAGTGACAAATCTCATTACAAGAGTGGCTGGCTAAATCAGACAATAGAACCTAACAACTTTCAGCATATATATATATATTGTACCAATAGAACCTGCAGGCCATTGAGACAAAAGCTAATAAAACGAGTCCAGGAATGCTCTAACTTTGCGTCCACGAAACCCACGCAAGAGATGGACAAAGGGCCTGAGCTTATTCACCAAACCCCCAAAACAGATCCCTCTTCCTCTCCTGCATCACTCTCAATGCCTTCCTCACCACGTAATGCCCGAACTCATTCCCCGCCATCAACGCTAGCCTCTCTCCATCACCCCCCCCCACAAAAGCTCTCCCACCACGTAGACGAGGAGGAACCGTCGGGTGATCGCCGCCGTTTGCCATTATGTATACGTTAACTTCTCTCTGCTCTGAGTTTTGGTAGTGTGATTGATTGTAGAGAATGAGAAACTGTTGAGATAATGTGGAGTGATGATGCCTATTTATATCACGTGTTGTTAGTAATATGTTAATACTAATCACTATATTTAACATATAGTTTTATATCAAACACTAACATCAATAATACAATTCAATAATTTTTTAACTCTATAATAGCTTACAATTCAACTAAAATTAAATGAAAACTTGTTTTGGTCAAACCATAGATTTAAGTAAGCAAACCATAGTAAGAAGATAATGTATGGTCATGACTACATAGTAACTTTAAGGGATATGATAGGGGTAACATATTTTTCTTTGCAAATTACATACACATTTTTCCTTTATTATTTGTATCTTCTATAAAATAAAGTCTCCCAAAGAATTAATTGCTTCCAAAGTAGCAGGTTTGGTATAACATATCACAATTTGAAAGAATTTTCATTTGGTTGTTCTTCCCAAATATTTTCATTAAATATATTTTAGACTTATAATGTCAATGACAATGTTATGATTCATTAAACTCAGGCACTTCAAATTATCCTTCGAAATTGTTTTTTTTCTTTTTTGCTTCAACTCCAATTCCATCATTACGTAATGAGCGATAAAATCATCCAACAGATTTCTTCTTGTTTTCTTTATAATTGGTAAAAATTCTCTTATTATTTATAGATTCATTTTTGGGAATAAAACCTGCAACATTGAATGTAAATAATTTTAATAAAAGTGTTGTAGTGAAAATGTTGTAGAACTTGGTAAATATTAAAAAAAAAAATCATCAATGTAAGCATGGAAAGGTTCCTCAATGCTTTAAGAAGACTTAATTTCATTCACCATATTAATTACAATTAAAATTTCTTAATTAAAACAATACGGAGTACTCCTCCGTTTCATATTACTTGTCGTTCTAGGTTTATTCACACATATTAAGAAAACATATAATTTTGTATATTTCCAAAATAAAAACACAATTACCTATACACCTAACCATATTTCAACCAATAGAAAAATAAAAACACAATTACCTATAAATCTTATTAATGAATTTTGCATTGAAACTCTAAAACGACACTTATTTTGAAACGAAATTTTTTCCCTACAACGACAAATAATATGAAACGGAGGGAGTAGTAATTTATATATTATAGTTCAATATTTAAAATTGTCAAGATAATTAATTTGTCAAACCTGCACGTTTTACTTGTGTTAGTCAAGTCTTTTCCTCAATATGTTTAAAATGGATTGATTCCTCTTTTTTTTTTTGTTCTTCCAATACATTTGTGAATGACTGAATCCACCAACAAGCTTTTTGGTTCATCCTCATGAATCATGATATCATGGTCATCAGGCAATGCTAATAATCCATTTACACTCACTTTGTGTTGTCTTGAATCGAATGTGGGTCGCTTACCATTATTAGTGACAAATCTTATTACAAGAGTTCATTAAGCAAACCATAGAATCTGACAACTTTCAGCATACATCATAGCAATCTTTTGAGACCAAAGCTAATTGTAAAGCGAGTCCAAGAATGCTCCAATACGTCCATGAAACCCACGCAAGAGATGAACAAAGGGCATGAGCTTATTCACCAAACCCCAAAACAGATCCCTCCTATTCCTCTCCTGCGTCACTCTCAGTGCCTTCCCCACCACGAAATTCCCAAACTCATTCCTCGCCAGCAACGCTAACCTCTCTCCATCACACCCCCACAAAAGCTCTCCCACCACCATAACCGCAGCCTCCTCCGTATCCAAAAGCTTCTCCACAACGAAGCTTCCATACTTGTTAAACGAGAGGTAAACGCAATGGCCATTGAGGCTAACAGCAACGTTATGCGTGCAACGCAAGTCATTTAGTCGAAGCACGCGTTGAACCACACGGTTCCCAAAAGCATGGTCGCTTAACCGGTGAGCGTTGATCGCCACTACGTACAAGACCCCGTCTCTGTAGAAAGAACTCGGGTCAAAGTAGTCTATGATTCCATTCAGCACGATGTAGCCGTCTGCATCACACGCGAGGTTAACCGCGTGGTGGATAAGGAGGTCGTACATTGCTGTTTTCTTCTCCTCGCTGAAGACTCTCATCCCTCGTAACGCGACGCGGGACGAGTCCCTGTCGCTCATCATGTCGAAGAAGCGGCGCAAGATAGCTGTCAAGAAGAAGTTGTCCACGTCATCTGTTTTCCCGAGGAGCTCTTGTATGCGGTTGGAGCCGTTCTTGTTTCTTGCCGTCTGCAAGAATGGTGCGTTGTTTGACGTCAGCAACGAGACCATCCTCCGGAGATCGCTTCCGTCACCTAACCTTGAGATCACCTCTCTAAACTGAGACGCATCGTTGCTAGTCATTAAGTTGAACAAGGACTGCGTACACGTGGCGGTTTCTTGAGGAGTTAAGGCCGCGGAGGAGCGAAATGAGTTGAGTAAAGATTGATTCTCTTCAGTGAGATTGGGGATTCCACGTAGGTGATCGCCGCCGTTTGCCATTACATACGTTAACTCTCTCTGTTCTGAGTTTTGGTAGTGTGATTGATTGTAGAGAATGAGAAACTGTTGAGATATGTGGAGTGATGATGAGTATTTATATGAGTACGTAAATGCATATACTATTTATATAATGTGTTGTTTAGTAATATATTAATACTAATCACTATATATAGCCTTACTATAGTCTTTGTATCAAACAGAGCAAATTAATACAATTCAATATTAGTATCTATAATTCAACTTAAGATTAAATGAAAACTTGTTTTGGTCAAACCATATATTAATTTCAGTAAGCAAACTACCATAAAACCAAATTTTGAATTGCTTAACTGTAAAGCGACAAAACCACATTATAAGAGTTTGATTCTTCTCGTTTTAATTGATCATCAAACCTGACTTAGATTTTATAAAAATCACTAAAAATTTACAACATTTAATGTTCAATCAAATGCCAATATCATCCTAGAGATTAGATAAATAATCAGCTATTGTTTTTATTATATATATATTTGTGGCAAAGTTTAGATAGACATATTAGAAAAGACAAAGCAAGCCTTTAATATGTCCCGATCACAACAAAGCCCAGCCACGAGCCACGTGCTGGTCCTTCCACGCAATTGATAAAGTTTTTGAAGCTTTCCTATCCTCAATGCATCAGATCTGAAGGTTCCATCTGTCTCCCTGAGCTTCTTTTTATTTCCACACTGAAGAAAGAATGGATGAAAAGAAAGTGAAGAGAAGGATAGTATTGGTTCCAGTACCAGCACAAGGTCATGTCACTCCTATTATGCAACTCGGGAAAGCTCTTCACTCTAAAGGCTTCTCCATCACTGTTATTCAAACACAGTATAATCGAGTTAGCTCTTCTCAAGACTTCTCTGACTTTCAGTTTCTCACCATCCCAGGTACTTTAACTGACTCTGATCTTAAAAGCCTTGGAGCACTCCAGTTTCTGATGAAGCTCAATCAAATCTGTGAGGCAAGCTTCAAGCACTGTTTTGGTCAACTAGTGCAAGAACAAGGCAGCCATGATGATATTGCTTGTGTCATCTACGATGAGTATATGTACTTCTCTGCAGCTGCACCTAAGGAGTTTCAACTTCCCAGTGTTGTCTTCAGTACTACTAATGCTACTGCCTTTGTCTGTCGCTCTGTTTTGGCCAAAGTCAACGCAGACAAGTTCTTGATCGACATGAAAGGTACCCATGATTCTAGCTCTTTACATCAGTTATAAAACCTCATTTGTTTGTGAAACTTTGCAGATCCTGAAGTGCAAGACAGTTTGTTTCCAGGGTTGCATCCTCTAAGGTACAAGGACCTACCAACCTCAGCATTTGGGACACTAGAGGATATCATCAAGCTCTACAGTGAAGCTGTTAACACTCGAACAGCTTCAGCGGTTATCATCAACTCAGCTAGCTGTCTAGAGAGCTCGTCTTTGTCACGGCTGCAACGAGAACTACAAGTTCCAGTTTATCCCATAGGCCCACTTCACATTGCAGCTTCTGCACCTTCTAGTTTACTAGAAGAAGACAGAAGCTGCATCTTATGGCTGGACAAGCAGGAACCAAGCTCAGTGATATACATAAGCTTGGGAAGCTTAGGTCTAATGGAAACCAAAGACATGTTGGAGATGGCTAGGGGGTTGAGTAATAGCAATCAACCTTTCTTATGGGTGATCCGACCCGGTTCCATTCCCGCCTGGGAATGGACAGAGTCCTTACCAGAGGAGTTTAGCAAGCTGGTTTCAGAGAGAGGTTACATTGTGAAATGGGCCCCGCAGATGGAAGTTTTAAGACATCCTGCAGTAGGAGGGTTCTGGAGTCACTGTGGATGGAACTCAACGCTAGAGAGCATTGGGGAAGGTGTTCCAATGATCTGCAGGCCCATTACAGGAGATCAGAAAGTCAATGCGAGGTACTTAGAGAGTGTTTGGAGAATTGGGATTCGACTGGAAGGAGAGCTGGAGAAAGAAACTGTCGAGAGTGTTGTGAAGAGGTTGATTGTGGATGAAGAAGGAGCAGATATGAGGAAGAGAGCAATTGATTTGAAAGAGAAGCTTGAAGACTCTGTCAGAAGTGGAGGTTCCTCATGCAGCTCACTAGTTGAGTTTGTCAACTCCTTGCAGACGAATAATTTCATGCAGGAATGAGATTGTCTCTGTTCAAAGTCAAAAGTGTAGGAGATTCATTTACCATTATGTATGAAATGGTTATATTTTTCTAACTTTCGTCTTGTTGTTGCTATTCTCAGGGTTTGGATACTTTAAATCATGTATTGACCATTGATGGGGAAAATCAAGCTGGTTAGTCCAAGTTGCAACTTAGCCTTGCCTTCTCTGATAAGGGTATGTTCAATTTCCTCACGAACATTAAACATCTTATTGTTTCGCCTTGTGGCTCTCAACAAAATAAACATGTATTGAACATTTGGTTCAGTTTTGCTGCAAACAAATGAGAGAAAGCACAGACAAAAGTTAGTTGATCAACTTTTAATCTTTCTTTTATTTTAATTAATGACAATTACGAAAGTTAATACACGTTGATTCATGTATGTATTTTATCAACTTGGCACATGCATACTTACTTATTCAATGATTATAGATAAGAGTTGGTTTATGTAAGGTATTTAATTTTATGAAGGCACCAACGTGTACGAAAATATAAAATTTTAAAGAGTTCCACCCACCACCTATTGCCAAACATAACAACATTTGTCACAATTTAACTTAATTAAACAAATGTAACCTTTAATTGATAAATATGATTTACATATTCAGCAGTCAGCACACTTCTGCTTCTGACATGATTCACAGGAGAAAACGACGTCGTTAACCGGCTTTCCCAGAAAAAAATGGAGATTAAATGGGCTCCACATAGGTCCCACAAACAGCAAACACGGCCTTTCTACTTTCCGCGTTTGGTAAACGCTCCTACTCTTACGTTACGACTGTTAATACCTCCGCTATCTTCTACCCAGTCAAACACTCACTACTACGTGTCTATTCACCGTCTAATCAAACGCCGTGAGTTACCCTCCAACGACCGCCTTAAAAACCGACGTTTTCATTTTCTCATCTCAACCTTTTTCATTCAACTGCCGTTCTTCTTCTCTCAGATCCTCTCACCGAGATAGAAGGTCTTTGGAGATGCCGTCGCCGTCAACGCCGATAACGTCGTCGTATTGGTGTTATAGCTGCACACGATTCGTCAGCGTCTGGTCTGAATCTGAACAAGGCACCACCGTCAGCGTCGCTTGCCCGCACTGTGACGGCGGTTTCATTGAAGAGATTACCGATTCCTCCTCTGCCGCAGCCGAGCTACCTCCCCCAGCTTCCAGTGAAGTTAGATCGATCAACAACAACCGTAGATCTATAATTAGACGCCGAAGAGCCAACCGTCATCCGTCTTTCAATCCAGTCATCGTTCTCCAAGGAGGTGCCGGCGAGAGAGACGATGGAGAAGAAGGACAGGTAACTAGAGATCGTCGCGCTTTTGAGTTTTACTACGATGACGGATCCGGTTTAGGTCTTAGACCTCTTCCGGATTCAGTATCTGAGATCTTGATGGGATCGGGATTCGAACGGTTGCTCGAGCAGTTAAGTCAGATCGACGCGGCGGGGACCGGATTCGGTAGATCTGGAAACCCTCCTGCGTCGAAATCGGCGATTGAGTCTTTGCCGAGAGTCGAAATCGGCGATTGCCACGTAGGCGCGGAGGCGAATTGCGCTGTGTGCACGGAGGTTTTCGAAAGGGATACGGAGGTGCGTGAGATGCCGTGTAAGCATATTTTCCACGAAGACTGTATCGTTCCGTGGCTATCGATACGAAACTCATGCCCTGTCTGCCGTTTCGAGCTACCTTCGGAAGGTAACAGACAGAGCAGGGACAGTGAGGAGGGTGAGAATCCCGTGGGGATGACGATATGGAGACTCCCTGGAGGCGGATTCGCAGTGGGGAGGTTTAATGCAGCGATGAGAGAAGGGGAGAGAGTGTTGCCGGTTGTGTTGACGGAAATGGACGGTGGTGGGATTGGTGGTAATAGTGACGGTCCTAGACGGATCTCATGGGTTAGAGCTAATGGTACACTTGAATCAGATAGTAACAACGGTGGTGGCTCTGGCTCGGGAGGGAGATTGAGACGGATGGTTCGTGGAATGATGTCCGTGATAAGGAGAGTGAGACCAAACCGTGCTGTTTCATCTTCTTCGAATCAACTGGGTTTGAACAGTGAAGTAGAAACTAGGGTTATGGATCGGTCGAATTCAGTGCTGAGAAGATACTTTGGGCGAAACAGAATCAACAGAGATTCTTCAGTTCTGCATTGATGATTGATATATCTTTATTTGTTTGTTCATCATTCAACAATGTAAATATAAGAATTCAGAAGAAAATCCGAATTTATTTGTAATGTTACATACTTGCATTACATCAAAATTTCTAATGTTCATTCAAGTTTACATAATTTTTGTTTTTTAAGAGTATGTATACGAGCCAAGATCCTGGAACGTTTTCCGAGATTTTGTATGTTTTGGTTTACGAGAAAGTAAAAAGAATGCTTGTCCTTAAAGCTTTTCTTTTTCCTTGGATGCTGAGGCAGGGAAGGCCTAGTTGAGAAAGAGATGCACAGAAAAAGAAAAGAGTCATGAGAAATGATAGAATTGATGGTCAAGTTGCTGAATTTGAATTCTCATTCATCTGCAAATTTTTTAATCCATATACCTCCACTGTTCAGTTAGATTTTGGTCTGGAACGATTGACATGCTGAGACTTACACTCCAACTCAAACCGTTTGTTCTCAGTCTTTCCTTTTTAAGCGAACATTTTGTGAGACACAAACATGAGAAGAAAATTTCAGCTACGACAGGTCACCAAGTTTGTGATTGGGTATGTGTTAGAGAGAGAGAGAGAGTGAGAGGGACAACATTCATGTAATCATATCACATACAGTTGGAATCCAACTAAAACGGACATATCCGGTCCCATTCTCCAACAACTCAAACCATCGGTTCTCAATCTTTCCTTTTAAATAATCCTCACCCTTATCTTCTTCTTTTAAGCAAACATTTTTGTGAAACACAAACAAGACAAAAAAAAATGGCCTCTTTCGAATTCGATCCTTATATGGAGCGCAAAGCTTTCGATGAGACGAAAGAAGGTGTGAAAGGGCTGGTCGATGCTAAAATCACTGAAGTCCCTCGTATCTTCCACGTCCCCAAAGATTCCTTGGCTGACAAGAAACCCTCTGTCTCTGTTTCAGACCTAGAGATCCCTGTAATCGACTTTGCAAGTGTTCACGTGGACACTGCCTCACGTGAAGGCATTGTCGAGAAAGTCAAATACGCGGCGGAGAACTGGGGGTTCTTCCAGGTGATCAATCATGGTGTTCCTCTAAACGTTCTTGAAGAGATTAAAAATGGAGTTCGTAGGTTTCACGAGGAAGATCCTGAAGTCAAGAAACGATATTTCTCGCGTGATGACGCCAACAAAAAATTTATCTACAATAGTAACTTCGATCTATACAGTTCTTCGACTTCTGTTAACTGGAGAGATTCTTTCGCTTGTTACATAGTTCCAGATCCCCCAACTCCTGATGAACTCCCAGTGGCTTGCAGGTGACGGAAACAGAACTTCATTTTTTTTAATTAGGTCACAAACGAAAGCCCTAATCATCAATCAGAGCTGCAATGGCAAGATATATTTCATTGTGGCTAAAGAATGATATGCTTATAAAGTCTCTGATAATCAATGTCGTTTATTTCGGTTTGATGCGATAAATTTTTATTTTTGGTTCAGACAGCAAATAGTTTAATATTTGACAGTTTGGTTTTAATTAGTTTGGGTTAAGCCAGATCTATAAGCCTAGGCAGACTGCAGACATCTATAGTCAAAGCATGTGGTTAAGCATCAGTCACTTTAACTATGTTTTACTTCAAGAGAGTGCTATTGATTTCTAACATATATCATTTATTGACTCAGGGATGCTATTTTTGAATACTCAAAACATGTGATGAGTTTAGGTGGTTTACTCTTTGAGCTTCTGTCAGAAGCACTAGGTTTGAAATCTGAGACCCTTAAGAGCAAGGAGTGCTTGAAGACTTTGCTTATGATCTGCCATTATTACCCACCTTGTCCACAACCTGACCTAACTTTGGGGACAAGTAAACACTCGGACAACTCTTTCCTCACGGTTCTTCTTCAAGACAACATCGGTGGTCTACAAATTCTTCATCAAGACTCTTGGGTTGATGTCGTTCCTCTTCCTGGAGCTCTCATCATCAACATTGGAGATTTCTTGCAGGTAAAGTAAGAATCTGAAAAAAAAAACACAGAAACCTAATATCTTTAGTTTATTTATGTGTTTGGGTTTTTGCAGCTGATAACGAACGATAAGTTTGTAAGTGTGGAGCATAGGGTGCTTGCGAATAGACAAGGACCAAGGATTTCAGTTGCATGCTTTTTTAGCTCAAGTAAACATAACAATTCCACAGTTTATGGACCAATGAAAGAGCTTGTGTCTGAAGAAAACCCTCCCAAATACAGAGACATTACCATAAAAGAATACACAGAAGGATACTTCAAGAAAGGTCTGGATGAAACATCACATCTCTTGAATTTCAGGATTTGAAAACAAAATCACCTAAAAAGAATTTATGATGTTTCTTAGCATCAGTTACTCTTTTCTTTGATCTGCAATACTTACACCAGTGTATCTAATAGCGTGTGTGCGTATATATATATGTACCAGACACTATGTGGATCTTTCTCCTTTAGTCAATGTATCAGACTCTATATGTGGATCTTTCTACTTTAGTCATATGTATCAGAGTATACAGAACTGAAATATATTTCACGAAACTGATCATAAGAACATCCAGGGCCGGTTTACAAGGCGATAAAAAGTGTGACCTCCCGGGGTCTAATATGATGTCTTCTGTGTTCTTATAATTAGGTGTCTTATTTTTAAATATAAATGTTTTTATATTAGAAAAAGATTGAAATGGGTTCAAATTATATTGTAATTATATACTTTTGTTTTATAAGATAATTTACAAAAAATATTAGTCATAATTTCTTGTTTATAAAAAGATATAGTAAAAGATGTAAGCAAATATAAATATTGAAGGTCTATTTTCTTTTGCTCAGAGTTAAATTATTAGGATGATTGGTAAGGCTATAACTTTAAATTAAATGTAAAATTTAGGTATATATTTTTTGATATAGATGTAATTGATGTATTTTTAAGAACTAAATAAGAAAAAATATATAAAAAAAATTCTACAACAATATATTTCTCCTACAACTTACTAATTTTTTTTTTTTTTTTAAGAAATAGGGTTCATACATCTATTTCTTTATTTTAATTGTACTTCTAAAAACTAATTAAAAATGGTTGGTAATTTTTATGGTTGTAGCTGTAAGTAAAAATTAAAAATAAGATACTTGTTACATTCCAACCAATCACTTTATATGTTTAGAAAAATCTGTTCTTTCGTTTGTAAAATAAGTACTGCGACAAAATGCAAGCATTGGGTGAGGGATATTGAATTAGTAATGGTATTATTAAGACTTACACATTAAATATGCAAGTCTTATTGAACTGTGGTAATTATAACTTTAGATAAGTATATCTTCAAATTTCTCTATTTTTAATTCATATTTTTGGTAGCTGTAAACACAAAAAGTCACTCCCCAATTCAACTACGACAAGTCTTTAACATAGAAGAAAAATGGAGAAGAAAAAATCAACTAGAACAAGTCACTAAGTATGTGGTTGTGTATATGTGAGAGGGAGTGAGAGAGACAACATTCATGTTATCGTATCACATACTGTCAGAAAATCCAACAAAAAACGGATATATACGGCTCTCAATCTATTCCTTTCCTTTTATATATTCCTCACTTTGCAATATCTTCTAAGCAAAACATCTCGAAATAGAAGAGAAAAAATGGTGACCAGAACCTCGATTGAATTCGATCCTTATATGGAGCGCAAAGCTTTCGACGAGACCAAAGAGGGTGTAAAAGGGTTGGTCGACGCTAAAATCACCGAAGTCCCTCGTATCTTCCATGTCCCTAAAGATTCCTTGTCAGACAAGAAAGCTTCTGTCTCTGTTACAGACCTAGAGATCCCTACCATCGACTTTGCAAGCGTCCACGTCGACACAGCCTCACGTGAAGCCCTCGTAGAGAAGGTTAAATACGCGGCTGAGAAGTGGGGATTCTTCCAGGTGATCAACCATGGTGTTCCTTTGAACGTTCTTGAAGAGATTCAAGATGGAGTTCGTAGGTTTCACGAGGAAGATCCTGAGGTCAAGAAACAATACTTCTCGCGTGATCTCGCCAACAAAAACTTTGTCTACAATAGTAACTTTGATCTATACGGTTCATCACCATCTGTTAACTGGAGAGATACTTTCGCTTGTTACATAGCTCCAGATCCTCCAACTCCTGAGGAACTCCCAGTGACTTGCAGGTAAAGGAAACAGGCTTAACTTCATTTTCTTTCTTTTTGTTTATTTATTAGATTCCACAAACTGAAGCCCTAATCATCAATCAGAGCTCATTTCATTCGAATAGCAAATAAGATTTAAAGATTTTCAAAGATAATGAAATTTTAATTGGTTAAAGCAAAATCATTTAATATATGACAATATTTGGTGTTAGTTTTGACAAGCCAGCCTGACATATCCGACTGTAAAAGCATGTGGTTATCTTCAGTTTTTTTTTCCTTCAAGAGAGTGTTATTTGTTTCTAACATCATTGATTGTCCCAGGGATGCTATGTTCGAATACTCAAAACATGTGATGAGTTTAGGTGGTTTACTCTTTGAGCTTCTCTCAGAAGCACTAGGTTTGAAATCTGAGACCCTTAAGAGCAAGGAGTGCTTGAAGACTTTGCTTATGATCTGCCATTATTACCCACCTTGTCCACAACCTGACCTAACGTTGGGGACAAGTAAACACTCAGACAACTCCTTCCTCACGGTTCTTCTTCAAGACAACATAGGTGGTCTACAAATTCTTCATCAAGACTCTTGGGTTGATGTGGCTCCTCTTCCTGGAGCTCTCATCATCAACATTGGAGATTTCTTGCAGGTAAAGTAATAATTTGAAAGAAAAAAAAACATAAATACCAAATATATTTAGTTTCTGTATGTATTTGGTTTTTTTTCAGCTGATAACAAACGATAAGTTTGTTAGTGTGGAGCATAGGGTGCTTGCGAATAGACAAGGACCAAGGATATCAGTTGCAAGCTTTTTTAGCTCAAGCAAACGTGCCAATTCCACAGTTTATGGACCAATGAAAGAGCTTGTGTCTGAAGAAAACCCTTCCAAATACAGAGACATTACCTTAAAAGAATACACAGATGGATACAATGAGAAAGGTCTGGATGGAACATCACATCTCTTGAATTTCAGGATATGAAAACAAAACTACCGAAAAAGAAAATAATGATGTTTCTTAGAGCCAATTACTCTTTTCTTCGATCTGGAGTAGTTAAATCAGTGTACCAAATAGCGTGTGTGTATATGTATCAGTAGTATAAGTGGATCTTTATACTTTCATATGTATCAGATATATGTGGATCTTTCTACTTTAGTCATATGTATCAACCTCTATATGTGGATCTTTCTAATTTAGTCATATGTATCAAACTATACAGAAGTGAAATGTATTGCACGAATTGATCATAAGAACATCTATGGCCGGCTTACAAATGAAAAGTGTGACCGCCCGAGCTTTTAAGGCATGATTATTATAGTGTTCTTAAAACGAGATTCTTAGTTAAAGTTAAAAGACGATTCTTATATTACGTTAATAATTCTACCTTAAAAATCTTGCAATAATCATGGCTTAATACGATGTCCGTTCTTATAATTAGAGGTCAATTTTAAATATATATATATATATATATATACTATATTAAAAATAAAAAGATTAAACGGGTTCAAATTATATTGTATACTGTATAATTTTCATCTATAACATAGTTTACCAAAATATTAATCATAAAGATGCATGTTTAAACAATAACGTGTTTCAAAACGAAATATTTTTTTTGTATTTTCAACACTAGAGTTTGGGTAACTAAAGTTAAACCTTAACATAAAGCAAAAGTGGTGAAGGAAAATTTAACTACGAGAGAAGTCACAAAGTCAGTGGTGTGTCGAGAACAAGACAATTCATGTCATATCATACAATCATAAAAATCCAACAAAAACCGGACACACTCAGTCCCACACATTAATGATCAATCTCCAACCATCCGTTGATTCCGTTCTCAATCTTTCCTCTTTTAATCCTCTTTTTTGTTTTAATCCTAATTTTTCTTTATCTTCTTCTTCTTCTAAGTAAACATATTGTGAAGACAATAATGGTGAACAAAACCTCGTTCGTATTCGATCCTTATACGGAGCGCAAAGCTTTCGATGAGACCAAAGAAGGAGTAAAAGGGATGGTCGACGCTAACATCACTGAAGTCCCACGTATCTTCCATGCTCCTCAAGATCTCTCAACCGACAAGAAACCTTCTGTCTCTCTTTCAAACCTAGAGATCCCTATCATCGACTTTGCAAACGTCCACGTGGACACAACGTCACGTGAAGCCGTGGTAGAGAAGGTTAAATACGCGGTGGAGAAGTGGGGATTCTTTCAGGTGATCAACCATGGTGTTCCTTTGAACGTTCTTGAAGAGATTAAAGATGGAGTTCGTAGGTTTCACGAAGAAGATCCTGAGGTCAAGAAACAATACTTCTCCCGTGATAACGCCAACAAAAAGTTTGTCTACAATAGTAACTTCGATCTATTCAGTTCCTCGCCATCTGTTAACTGGAGAGATACTTTCACTTGTTACGTAGCTCCAGATCCTCCATCTCCTGAGGATCTACCAGTTACTTGCAGGTGACGAAAACATATTTAACTATATTTTCATTAATTGGAAGGTTACTAAACTAAAGCCCTACTCATCATCCAGAACTGCAATAGTCATATAAATCTCATTGTGGCTAAAACAATGATATGCTTATTTTATTTCGGTTTGATAGGATCAATTTTTATTTAGGTTGGGACAGCAAATATGTCACAAGTTTGAAAGATTCTCAAAGAGATTGAAGTTTAAATTAGTTAAATCCAAATCATTTAATCTTCAATAATTTAACTAGTATTAGTTTTGGATTAAGCCAGATTGATCAGCCTAGTTAGGTAGACATCATTGTCAAAGCATGTGGTTATCATCAGTCGCTTTAAGAGACCAAACTTTGTTTTCTTTCAAGAGAATGTTATTGATCTCTAACATCATTGATTGATTCAGGGATGCTGTGTTCGAATACTCAAAACATGTGATGAGTTTAGGTGGTTTACTCTGTGAGCTTCTTTCAGAAGCACTAGGTTTGGAATCTGATATCCTTAAGAGCAAGGGGTGCTTGAAGGGTTTGAGTATGCTCTGCCATTACTACCCATCTTGTCCACAACCTGACCTAACTTTGGGGGTAAGTAAACACTCAGACAACTCGTTCCTCACGGTTCTTCTTCAAGACAACATCGGTGGTCTACAAATTCTTTATCAAGACTCTTGGGTTGATGTCGCTCCTCTTCCTGGAGCTCTCATCATCAACATTGGAGATTTCTTGCAGGTAAAGTAAAAATCTGAAATAGGATATGCCAAATGCCTTTTGTTTATTTATGTGTTTGGATTTTTTGCATGCAGCTGATAACGAACGATAAGTTTGTAAGCTTGGAGCATAGGGTGCTTGCGAATAGACAGGGACCGAGGATTTCAGTTGCATGCTTTTTTAGCTCAAGTAAACATGCCAATCCCACAGTTTATGGACCATTGAAAGAGCTTGTGTCTGAAGAAAACCTTCCAAAATACAGAGAAATAACTATAAAAGAATACACAGAAGGATACTTTAAGAAGGGTCTAGATGGAACATCACATCTCTTGAATTTCAGGATATGAAAACAAAACCACAGGAAAAGAAATTTGTGGTGTTTCTTATATAGCATCAATCACTCTGTTCTTGGATCTGCAATAACTTAGTCAGTTTATGTTTGTGTTGAACTACTCTATATTTGGATATTTCTAGTTTAGTCATATGTATCAGACTACATAGTAGTGAAACTCATTGCACTGAGTTAGTCATAAGATTCAAAACTTCATTTGCTTACTACCTCTTCAATTCATGTTTAAGAACTAAGACAATGATGAAATGTTTTCGTTTGAACATCTCCAACCATATTTCACCTTCTACTCAAAATTGGAGTAAGATCTTCTTAAACTCTAGTTAATTTTTCCATTCTACAATAAAGTAAAAATGGAATTATGTCAAGAATTGGAATGATACATTTATTGTTTACTTATTCTTTCTAAAATGATATAGAATTACAGTAAAACTCAATTATGTTATGAAGTTATTACATTTTGAAGAAAAATATAGAGTATACATTGGAAATAATCTTAGCATTTAAGTATCAAGAGTATACCATAGATTTGGAATGGTGAACTAACAAACAGTGTTTGACTCCTACTTGGATACAATAACGAGTTTACGAATAGCTCACCCGGTATACTAGCTGAAAATTCAAAGAAAAATGTTATCAAAGTCTTGAGTAATTAGATAATGTAATTAGTCCACAAAAGCGGAGAAGAAAATTCAATTACGACAAGTCGTCGTTGAAAGTGAGTGTGAGAGAGAAAGAGACAACATTAGTCATGTAAGTTAATCATCAGTTACAATCAGAATCCAAGAAAAATGGACATAGTTGGTCCCACAAACCAAAGACCAGACTCTCATACCGTCGATTCTCAGTCGTTCTTTTATCATCTATACATTTCTATTTCTTCTCCTAAGCAGAGATCTTGTGATAAGAGAAGGAGAAAACAATGGTGACTAACAACTCTGTCGAATTCGATCCTTATATCGAACGAAAGGCTTTTGATGAAACGCAAGAAGGAGTGAAAGGGCTTGTCGACGCTAAAATCACTGAAGTCCCACGTATCTTCCACATCCCACAAGGTTCCTTGACCGACAAGAAACCCTCTGTTTCAGACCTAGAGATCCCTATCATCGACTTTGCAAGCGTCCACGTCGACACAGCGTCACGTGAAGCCGTTGTAGAGAAGGTCAAACACGCGGCAGAGAAGTGGGGATTCTTCCAGGTGATCAACCATGGTATTCCTTTGAACGTTCTTAAAGAGATTGAAGATGGTGGTCGTAGGTTTCATGAGGAAGATCCTGAGGTCAAGAAACGTTACTTCTCGCGCGATTTCAGCGCTAACAAATTTGTCTACAATAGTAACTTTGATCTTTACAGTGCTTCTTCTTCTGTTAATTGGAGAGATGCTTTCTCTTGTTACATGGCTCCAGATCCTCCACCTCCTGAGGAGCTCCCAGTGGCTTGCAGGTAAAGTAAACAGACTAACACTTTGTTTTTACCTTTTTAATTGGAAATTATTGAAGTTTCAATCAGTTAAGTCTGATTAGCCGCAGAGTATTGGCTAAAACTCTTGGATCACTACTAAAGGGTCATACTCATAGGTTTACTTTCTGTTGAGAGAGGAGTTTACTTTTCAAAAAAAAAAAGAAAAATTATCATAGTGTAAACCTCATTTTATTTTGTGAGAAAATGTTGGTCTTCCGACCAAGAACTTCATAATCATTCCAAAAAAATAATTTATCATAGTGTAAACCTCGTTTTTTTAAAAAATTGTTTATTTATTTAATTATTTTTTTACAAGAAAAAACTTTCTAGTTACGTTTTTTTTTCAGAAATGAACAAAAAAAAATAATTCAAAATTCTAGTGATTGATTTTCTAACATCATTTGATTGGCTCAGGGATGCTATGATCGAATACACAAAGCATGTGATGAGTTTAGGTGATTTGCTATTTGAACTTCTTTCAGAAGCACTAGGTTTGAAATCTGAAACCTTGAAGAACATGGATTGCTTGAAGAGTTTGCTTATGATCTGCAATTATTACCCACCTTGTCCACAACCTGACCTAACTATGGGTATAAGTCAACACTCAGACAACTCTTTCCTCACGATTCTTCTTCAAGACAACATCGGCGGTCTTCAAATTCTCCATCAAGATTCTTGGGTTGATGTCTCTCCTATTCCCGGAGCTCTTGTCATCAACATGGGAGATTTCTTGCAGGTCAAGTTAATATCTTAAGTAAATAACGGATACATAGTGTCTTTAAGATGTTAATGTCTGTTTGGATTTGATTTTGCAGTTGATAACGAACGATAAATTTGTGAGTGCCAACCATAGAGTGCCTGCGAACAGAGAAGGGCCAAGGGTTTCAATAGCGAGCTTTTTCAGCTCAAGTGCACTGCCCAGTTCAACAGTTTATGGACCCATGAAAGAGCTTGTGTCTGAGGAAAACCCTCCAAAATACAGAGACATTACCATAAAAGAATACACAGATGGATATTTTGTGAAAGGTCTCGGTGGAACATCCTATCTGTCGAATATTAGGATATGAATTAAAACGACTGCATGATCAGCTACTCTGTTCTTGGCTATGCAGTAGCTATCCCAATGTATCAAAAATAAGAAAGCACAGCCTTAGTGAGCATGTGTGTATCAGTGTAAAAGATAAGAAAGCATAGCCTATATATATGTGTGTGTGTATATCAGTGTATGTGCTGAGCTACTCTGTGGTTGGATCTTTCTACTTTACCCAGACGTACCAGACCATAAGTGGATGCTTTGAATTTATTTGATCTTTTATACAAGACTTTATTTACCTCTTCAATACATCTTTGAGACAAAAAAAAGTTATTATTATTATTAAAAAAAAAGAGTTATTATTCATCAGCATCAAGAAACCTCACCATTTTTATTTTGTTTATTATAAGGAATAAAGAATGAGCCAATTTTAAGTAACTTTTTAAACTTAATTTATCCCAGATTCCCTCATCCGTATTAAATTATTTACGTGGATAATTTTGTCGATAGTCTCAAGAAAAAACGAGTCTACTTGATTCGATGTATATGATATATTTTATTAATATATTATGGAAATGTAAATTGATATTATGATAGGTGGCATTATGCTTGGATTCGTCATGCACTCCACCAACTGAATATTTGAATATCATGCACGGTCTATATATTCTTTTATTTTATCTTCAATTACTTATTAAAGATGTGTAGGTTTTGTGGACGTGTTACCCTTCGACGCAAGGTTTAATAAAAGGCATATTCAAAACTTAGATAAGTAGGAGCTTAATTTTTTTTTTCAAAAGTAATTAGGAACTTAATTAACGCGCTAACGTTTTGTATTCTCGGAGGTCAATAAAATGGCGCCATGCATGGTAAGATCAAATCATAACAAATAAACTCGTGACTCATATAGTATTCATTACAAGTTTACAACTAGCTAGTCTGCAGATAATGTAAATGCCAATCATTAGCTAAACAGATGAAAGATTTTCCAAATGACATACTAAGAGCAGGATCAACGCAGGGTTCTTATTTTTTTACTTTTTTTTTTTTTTTGCTTTTTTCTTAAAAAAAAAAAAAAAATTAAAAAAAAAATCGACCAATCGCGGCCCGCCACGTGTCGGCGGAGCCCGCGATTGGTGCAAAACACCGTTTCTTCTCTGGCGACTTTGGAACTTCTTTCTGCTCCGGTTCCCGTGTGTTTGTGGGTCCATCTCTATCAAGAGACGAGCGTTGTTCGTGCTCTAAGTAATACTCCATCCGTTTCATATTACTTGTCGTTCTAGGTTTATGCACACATATTAATAAAACATATGATTTTGTATATTTTTAAAATAAAAACACAATTACCTATATACCTAACCATATTTCAACTAATAGAAAAATAAATTGGAAAATCTTATTAATGAATGTTGCATTGAAACTCTAAAACGACACTTATTTTGAAATGAAAACTTTTCCCTACAATGACAAGTAATATGAAACGGAGGGAGTACTAGTATAATATGGGATTTCGAGTTTTTTGGGGCGTAGAGATTGGCATTGGCATCAATGCCACGAGCCAAGGAGATGCAAGTGATTGTATCTACGCGATATCAGTTACTCAGTGAGCATTGCCTTTGGAGTCCTTGTGTAAGTGTTTTTGTTTGATACTTGATGTTTGAATTGAAGATATTCTAAATATTGTTTTCGGAGTTGGGGACCATAAGTGTAGGATTTAGGCAAAAAAACATCATCAATTGTAGAAATGTTAAAACAAACAGCAAGTGATATTTAAATTTTACTTTTCCACAATTAAACCCACAATTAAATTTTACTTTTCCTAAGGAACTTTGTAAATTTACTTATTATTTTCATTTTCTGTATACATTAGTTTCTCCCCATAGCAAAATTTGTTTTAACAAGGAAAATGAGCCTCATATGATCCATGTGGGAAAAATGTTATATTGTTCTTTATTGAGTGAGAGAAACTATATAAATAGACGATATACCTTGAACCATACGCAAATAATTGAGCCGAAGATCAGATATACATGTGACCATGTGAGTTCCCACAGATCACAACTACAAGAGACTTTTCACTTCTGAATTCGTCACTATTCATATTCATCTTACAAACTCATCAAAGTCTATTTATTGCAATATAATTGGTACAAATACAATTGTCACGATTTTGTTTGGTCTTTTAAAAGCACATGTGGGATCCGTTGAAAGCGCTACATATGAATGGTTTTGCCAATAACAAAAGCAAGAAAGAAACATCTGAATGATCAAGACACTGGCAAGAGTAGGAAACAAGAACAAAAACGACTTTACCTTCTATGTTTTTAGTCCTTGCTCACATCTCCAAGACATATTTACTTTCTTCATTAGAGAACGAGAAAACGTTGAAACGAGTAGCCATGTAGTTGCTGATGCAGCATCATCAAGATTCCCAAGAGGCAAGAACAAAAGAAACCCACATCTCTTGTGAATCTTAATGATACTGCATCTGCAACTATCGGCTGTTAGCAACTATCAGAGGCTAATCTTTTGCCTTTTCATCAAGAACCCAAACACAATAACCACAGACGAAAGAAAACTTGTTGATCTTGGGGATAAGCAATTGAGAGAGAGAGAGATAGAAAGGTGCATGAATATATACACTACAATGAAGAAATCTAGTTGGTCAATGTAAAATCACTTGGAAAGGGACAGAACTAGCATCAGGAGAAAACCTATCAGAGTATTGACTTTTCAATAAAGAGAGAGAGATATCACATCAACACAACACAAGCCCACTTCACTGCACAAGTGTCAGGAAAAGAGGCCAAAGCTAAAGAGTTTTTTTTTTCATGTGAAATATCTGAAGATCTCATGTGTTTTTATACACAAACCTCAAAACCTTTTTTCTACAAAGTACTATGAATAAGTCATTAAAGAAACATTTCCTGGTGGAGATGGTTAATGGGTCGCAAATGCCAAGGGCCACTAATCAAAGGGTTATGATTGATTAGTATGAAATAAGTGGGATTAGGAATATAATTAGATTTAACAATGGTCACTTTATCATACTAATCATGATTAAGATTGTTCCTTGTGCGGTTCCTTACGTGTAAAGGCGAAAAACACTTAGAAAGCAAACAGCTTTAGATTTTAACTGGATGTCTTCATATACTTTATGTAAGGGAATCAGCTAAGATAAGGAGATTTAGAAAATTAAGGGGAGCCACGAATAGCATAAACGCATATCCATTTTCACAAGCCTAACATTTTCAAATAAAAATGGGAAAATACAACTCATCTTTCATTCATACATCTTTGACTGATAGATAATAATTAGACACAACAACACATGTTCCTCTAACGCACTAGTAAACAAAAGGAATGAACTTGTGTCTAACTTTATCAACATAATCCGTATAGCTTTTCCCGAAACTCTCCACCATCAACTCTTCCTCCAGCTTTGCCTTCTTGTCGTAGTAAACCAAACAAACCGCTACAAGAAATGACAGACTCAAAGGCGCACGCAGCGCGGTGCAGTATGTAGGGAAAAGAAGCACCGTAGAAGCATATATATAGGATGCCTGATCCATCTCTATAAGGACCAAACTGCACAACAGCCGTTGGAACAACCACTTTTTCAGAATATCTAACAAGATGCAGCGTCAAAAACGTAATGTATAAGCATTGTAAGCGGTGAAGCCCAGGCCCTTCAAAAGCCGCAAGCCAGTGTCCAACCATGACACCAACACCAAACAAAACCTTAGACCATAGAGGCCTGTCCACATCCCGTTTGGGATCATGCGTGCTGGCGAAGTGATCTCCATAGAGGCGTTTTCGCACGGTTACATTGAAGAGAAGTAATGATAAACCAAGAAGGCCAGCCTTCGAGATAGCCGTTGAAACAAGCAGGAGGGGCAAGTGTGAGCCATGTGAAGAGTGAAGTTACAATACTAAGCTGCTCAAAGGCCTTGGCTTGGTGAAGCCAATGCTTGCGAAAGCAGTAAATGATGTAACCCGTGAGAGACAGAGCGATAAACCAAGGCCAGAAGAGCCATGTCCAGCTGAAATACATCCAGACCAAAGTCACTACCTTTATTGCAGCTAGAGTCCAAATTGATAGTAAAAGAGTTAACTTTACAGAATCCAAGGGATTCATTTTTAGCTGTCGAACTTTATCAACCAGTGAGCTAAGGAAAGGGTTGTCGGAATTGGGATACAGTCGAGATATAAATCAAGCATCTGGACAGAACACACGAACCTTTTCTAACTGGGAACGGAGAATATAACAAGTTTGAATGAGTCTTGATAGCTTCAAAGTTGCGGAGTAATGAAGTGTTTCTGGAATCAGTAGGAAGCGAATTGCAGTTAAGGTGTTCGTTCAAATGCCTGAACGAAAACTTTCGGTTTAATTTCAGCCGAATCGCCCGGGGAATAACCTTCGAGCATAGAAGCACAGCTTCCATGGTAAATAGAATTCAAAAGACCGATATGAAGACAAGATTCAGGATATATCTTCCAGCTTCATATTTGCAAGTCAAAAGCGGGAAAACCAGATAAACATCGTAGAGTAGAGACAGGATGAGCTTCTTTTATGTCTGTGCTCGGTAATTAATAATGGGCCTATGGACTTTGAGAACATTGTCTATTGGGCTACTATGCTAAATAATTTAAAGCCTTTTTAAGAAAATAATAATAATGAGCTCGGGCAAGTCATGTGACGTGGGGGCAACATTGTTAAATTGAGGAAGGTTCTATTGTTTAATTGGCTCGTCTAATTGTGTTGACTTAACGCCGGCTGTGTCTTCACATGGAACCGCTGGCAGGTAAGAAATCGACCGGTCGCACATGGAGCCAGAAGAAGATAAGAAGTCGCTTCCAACTACTCCCTTCGTTTCAAAATGTCGTTTTAGAGAATTTTTTTTGTTACAAAATAAGTGTCGTTTTCGTATTTCAATGCAAAATTTATGAATTTTATTTTCCAGTTTAATTTTCTATTGGTTGAAATATTGTTAAGTGTACGAGGAATGATGTTTTTATATAGAAAATATGTAAAATTAAATGTTTTATTAATCTGTATGCACAAATCTAAAATGACACTTATTATGAAACAAAGAGAATATTAAATGTAAGTATTAAATGCATAATTTTCTGTGATTATCTATTTTCCATGATTCTAAACCAATAAGAATTTAATAAATATAATTAATCTTCTTGAAGTTTACAATTAATCATTATTAGTTGACAAAAAGTATATTGAAAATATAAAAAATGCATCTTTTTGAAACAAAATTTTTTCCTAGAATATGTATCTTTAAGAAACGGAGGGAATATTATTTTCCTACAAGAAAAGTACCATCCGTTTTCTTTTAAATGACGTTTTAGAATATTCCTTCCATTTTAAAAAGATGTATTTCCTCCGTTTCAAATTACTTGTCGTTATGGAGTAGAATTTTTGTTTCAAAATAAGTGTCGTTTTCGGTTTTTAATGCAAAATTTATTGGTAATATTTTCTATTATATTTTTCTATTGGTTGATATATGGTTAGGTGTATTGGTAATAGTGTTTTTATTTTGAAAATATGTAAAATTAAATATTTTCTTAATATGTGTGTATAAGCTTAGAACGATAATTAATATGAAACGGGGGGAGTATGTTTTAAGTTTTTCACACTTAATAAGAAAAATATAAAATTATAGTTATTAATGCATTGTTTTTCTTAATGAATTATTCTCAATAACTTTTAACCAATAAAATTTTAATAAATACAATTATATTTTTAAAAATGTACAATATGTCATTAATTAATGTATTGAAAACATAAAAAATGTATCTTTTTTAAATGAAAGTTTTTTTTCACAACATGGATCTTTTAGAAACATAGGGAATATGTATTTTGTTTCAATATAGTTGGTGTTTCCGAAAAACAATGCAAAATTTAGTGATATTTGATTTTCTTTACCCTTATATTATTATTCTTTTAAAGTGGAATGTGTGTTACGAAAAATGATACTCTTTCTGTTTTTAATTGTAGGTACTTTTAGAAAAAAAATTTTGTTTCATAGTTTACATATTTCAATACACTTTTTCATTTATTGGATGTTGTGTGACCAATGAAATAATGTTAAGTTTTTTTATAATTGGTTGAATTAGTTGATTAAATGATTTTTTTTTTCAAAATAACAACTTTCTAAATATTTATGCTTTAGACAAAACTAGTTACAATTAAAAACAGAAAAAGTAATTAATTGATAGAAAAGAGTAGAAAATATATTGTATCAAATGCCTTATTTCGTGTGAAAATTGCAGAACGTCATTTAAAAGAAACACATGGGGAGTATGTAACAGAGACAATCATGCCATAACTAACGTGGTGTCATTTATGTCACAAATTGCAAAGTTTGACAAATTTTAAAATATAAAATACTCCTTATGTTTTAATATAAATGTCATTTAAACATTTTCTATACAAAATAATCAAAATGTATTTAAATTATTATTAATTACATATATTTTATTAAAAATATTTAAGATAAATAAAATTATTTATAAAATTAATACAGTTTGCAATTAATTTCAATATTATGTTTCTAAACAAAATAATAGTTAATTTTATGTCCAAAAAATATAAAACATTAGGTCTCATTTTTTAAATAAAATTAGTTTCTATTAATGTTTTTAATTTTTTAATAAATCAAATAATTGACTAAAACAACAAATAATTTATAAAAAATTTGAAAATAATTATATGTATTTTTCAGGTTTAGATACAACATAATAATTTCATTTAATATGAAATCAATTTTTTTTGAAATCAGTTAAATTAATGGATTTATATTTATATTTTCATAAATAGAAATAAAATTCATTTAAATTTAAATAAACTTCTATATTAAATTAGTATAATTTTTATATTTAATATAATTACAAATTATCTATTTTAAAAATACACTAATATAAAATGTTAAGATATTTCTGTGTTTTAAAAGTGNTTTAAATTATTATTAATTACATATATTTTATTAAAAATATTTAAGATAAATAAAATTATTTATAAAATTAATACAGTTTGCAATTAATTTCAATATTATGTTTCTAAACAAAATAATAGTTAATTTTATGTCCAAAAAATATAAAACATTAGGTCTCATTTTTTAAATAAAATTAGTTTCTATTAATGTTTTTAATTTTTTAATAAATCAAATAATTGACTAAAACAACAAATAATTTATAAAAAATTTGAAAATAATTATATGTATTTTTCAGGTTTAGATACAACATAATAATTTCATTTAATATGAAATCAATTTTTTTTGAAATCAGTTAAATTAATGGATTTATATTTATATTTTCATAAATAGAAATAAAATTCATTTAAATTTAAATAAACTTCTATATTAAATTAGTATAATTTTTATATTTAATATAATTACAAATTATCTATTTTAAAAATACACTAATATAAAATGTTAAGATATTTCTGTGTTTTAAAAGTGCATATCAGAACTTAATACTTTATTATAATTAATGTGGTGCCATTCTGTCATTAGCTACAAAGTTTGACAGATTTTAAATACGAAACAATTTTTACGTCGTGTCCAGACGTGTGACACACTACGAACCATCTTATAATTTTTTTTTTGAGAAAAAAACATCTTATAATTGTGATAAGCTTTGTGTTAATTAATTATGAATCGCAAAAGAGAAAAAATAACAAATCAATAAACAAATGCTAGCAGACCAAACATTTAATGACTATTATGTAACAAATAATATAAAATGACTAACCAATACTTAACTAAAACTACATCTTGTTATGTGGTTAAATATTTCAAAAATTATATTTATTGTAATTAGATCGAAACTAATTTATCTTACTTAAAAATTGATTTTTTTTTTCTTAATGAATAGTTATTTTCATGTGAAAATTCAATATTTATAAAATGCATAGCTATAAAAATAGTATAAATATAAAAGTTAGATATCTAAAAGTTTTGGATTCATTTATGGATAATGATTATCCAGCAAACCCAATTCGAATATTCAGATTTTTAAGTTCAGAAGTTAATATACAAACATATTAGATATAATACAAATATTTTTCTTTATATTACCAAATTTTATATAAAATAATTTTGAATTTAAAGTTTATTTTATAATATATCAGATTTTATCAAAAATCATATTTACAAATTTATATTAATTTTTATTTTAAATNTTATCCAGCAAACCCAATTCGAATATTCAGATTTTTAAGTTCAGAAGTTAATATACAAACATATTAGATATAATACAAATATTTTTCTTTATATTACCAAATTTTATATAAAATAATTTTGAATTTAAAGTTTATTTTATAATATATCAGATTTTATCAAAAATCATATTTACAAATTTATATTAATTTTTATTTTAAATATATCATGTTTATCTTATATTTTTAATCGTTGATTTGAAAACATTTTCACTAATATGTAAATATTAAATGAAATGTTTTGTTTGATTCTTTTAGTATATCCTTTAATTTTTTCATTGATGGACACATAGATTCTAAATGGTAGCTATTAAATGAATACTAAGAATAAGAAAGAAAGAAATGATAAAATACAAGGAAAATATATTTCTCTCCTAATTTGATAATGAAAATTATAATCTATTATTCTTAAATGTTAAAAATTATAAAATAATTATAGATAACAAATATTCCTTGTAAATGATATAAATTGTAAAGAATGATAAGAAATTCATTATTCTTACTCATTTCCTTGTCATCATTTAGAGTCATAGTTTTAACACTTACATGGTAATTGATTGTGGATGTAGATACTCTATACAACTAAATTTGGTCTAAAACTTACAGTAAAAAAATCTATAGAAAATCAAAAGTGGTTGTAAAGAACTTTATTTCTAGAGCAAAAATAGTACTTTACAAAGATACAATAAAATACTTTATAACAATAATCAACAATTTAAATTTTATAGCAAAAACATAAAGCTACTGATCATTCCCGTCACTCTCTTATTTCTCTCTAATAATAATAGTGTAATATAATTATAAAAAAAAAATTGAAATTACAGAAATATTCATAAAGGTTGGATGGATTTTCAAGTTTTATATATTGAACCGTAAAAAGGAGAATACAATTACACATAAACACACTATCAAAAGAGGATCGCCTTTGTAGAAAGCCATCATGAATTCAGTCAGTGTATTTCTTGAGAAGGAAATAAAGGGAAAACCATATCACATATTCAGTTTGTTATCTCAAACAGACAACTCTTCATCTTTCTCCCCCTCCTTGTCCCATGAGGAAGCCATTGATTCCGGTGGCGACAACTATCCCTCTCTTCAAACTTGTTTCCTCTGTCCTAATTTACGTTGCCGAGCTGAGAGGTTAGAACAACAGGAGTCTTCTAGCGACGACTGCATTGCCCCGCTCAATACTTCCCCACACTTCTTCAACAAAGAAACCATTGATCGACAAGTCATGTTCAAGTCTGCTTATGAGATTAACTGTAAGCATCCTGTACTTCCACTCTTTTGGTGCAACAATGAAAAACCTAATGTTATAGGTTCTCACTTAAGATGCGGCGCATGCAAAATGCCAGAGACTGGCAGTGGCTACTACTTGTGTGAAACATGTAAAAAAGTTTACCACAAAGAATGTGTGGAGGCTCCCCTCTCTATCAAACACCCTTCCTTTCCCTCTCTTTTTCTCCAACTTTGTTTTTGTTCGTCTAGCGGAAAGAGTTGCATCTTTTGTGACTTCCTATTAGATGAATTTGCTTACTATTTTCCTACCTACAATGTAGGAATACATGTGGTTTGTGCATTGAAGGCAATACCCATTGTTATAGACCATTTTAAAAGGCATCCCCACCCACTCACTTTTTTCCCCAAACAAGCTTTCTTAGCCTGCAATATTTGTGGTATGATCAAAGAACTTATTCCCACTTATGTCTGCGTTCGATGTGTTTTCGTTGTCCATCAAGATTGTATCTATTTCCCCTACGTCATAAGAATATCTCGTCACCACCACCGTATCTCTTTCACCTATTCCCTTCCATCTGAAAAGTTGTCTTGTGGAGTCTGTCGTCAAAAGGTTGACAATAGTTGCGGCGCCTACTCCTGCAACAAGTGTGATGGTTATTTTGTTCATTCAAGATGCGCTTTGCGCGAAGATGTGTGGGATGGGGAAGAACTTGAAGGAATACCCGAAGAAATTGAGATAGTTGAAGATCCATTCGAGACGATAGCTGATGGAATAATACTTCACTTTACTCATGAGCACCACCTAAAACTCGAGATCTGCAGAGATTATGATGATGACAAGTATTGTCAAGGGTGCGTCCTTCCTATTTACGAAGGTAATTACTATTCATGTGTGGATGATCAATGCGACTTTATCCTACACGAAACATGTGCCAATGAACCCCGCAAGAAACGTCATCCTTTGCATGCTCACCCACTTACACTTAACGTTGTCACTAGTGCTAAGAACTCGGGTTTCTTCAGTTGTAATGCTTGTGGGCGTAATAGTAATGGATTCGAATACAAGGGGTTCACTACAGTCGATGGTATTTTTCATCTAACTTTCAGTCTAGACTTACGGTGTGCCTCGGTTTCTGAACCGTTTAAATATGAAGGCCATGAGCATCCTTTATTCCTAGCTTTAAGCCCAGACGAAGAAAAGGGGGCAACATGTCATATCTGCCATTATCACAATCGTCTATATCGTCGAAAGCTAAATTGCATCGAATGTGATTATATTATATGTTTTCAGTGTGCTACTTTGCCATACAAGGCAAAGTATAAGCATGACAAACATTTCCTCACATTCCGGAAAGAGTTGGTTGCAATTGATCAGTCAGACTGGTGTGAGGTATGTGAAAAAAAGATAGTAAATTCAAAAGAAGGTGGGTACTATGCATGCGATGAATACTGCTGCACGACTCTTCATGTTGATTGTTTGCTTGGGAAAGACCCGTATATTAAACATGGTCAAATCATATCTGCATTTGGGAGGAAGTTTCATATTCTTCGCAACAATACCATGTCTAGGCCATTTTGCCGTACCTGTGAAGAACGATGTCCACACAGAGTATTTTTCCAACTAAAACACTCGACATTTTGTTCTCACTATTGTGCGCATCCGTATGACCGCTTCTTATAGCTTTGCCATCTTGGTCCATCACCACCTTTGTTTCAACATGTCTGTTTGGTTGTCCACGTTTTTGTTAATTGTAGTTTTCATCTCCTTGTAAGTTTTTTATTTTGTTTCTTATCTTCTTCAAAATCTGTAGTTTTCGGTGTTTTTATCGTTATGTGATCAATTTCTTCTTGTTTTGTTTGTTTTGGACAACAACTCTATATAGAAGCTTTAAAAATACGTTCCTTTTCAGGAAAAAAACAACAACTACATCTTCTATTCACATTTCCCTTTCCCATTTCAGAATTTTAAAAACCCCTAATCACTTGACTTTATGCAGTTGTTGTCCTGAGTTTAATTATTTGTATGATGAGTTTTCAGTGTTTGTTGTAGAAGTTAGAAACTCTGTTAACTTTTCGGTTTGCTTGAACCAATTTTGTTTTAAAAGTTTAAAAGTATGCTGGGGGTTGAGATTAATATCAAGCAACAAACATTAAAAGAAAAACATAAAAAGAGCAAAACACCATGCACCTAGTTGAATCTATTTTTCCTATATCGTATCCGGGTTGTGTCTTGCTTGGAGGATCCATGAGGATGAGCTAAACTGGGTACATAGCTGCACGAATTTCCAGCTGTGTCGACAAAAACTCTTTGGAACTCCTTGTCTCTGACTCTGTAAATGCTAACAGATCTAGGACCCTCGTCAAATACAGATATGACGAGTGTCTCGTCATTTCTATCGACAAAATAACTTATAGAGAAGCGACTACGATACAGCCAGGCACGTGTCTCTACTTGTGGAGGAGGTGGTTGATGTAACATAGGAAAATGTGGTATAGTCACAACCATTAGTATAGTCCAAGGTGTTATCAAATGTCTCACCCATATGGATATCTTCCTTGTTACATGACATTGCTCTAACAGAGAAAGCTGGTTTCCCCTAAAGATCTCCAGTGCAAGAGGATTATACTCATTATACCCAAAAGGAAGTTGATCCAAGGGTTGAAATCTTTCATTGGAAAAATCGAAGCTTTGTATGAAAGCATCATCTTGTTTAAGACCAATCCAGTATGGAGTTCCTCCTAGAGACACATTACTCAATGGTAACTTAAGATGCCAATCAAAAGTAATATCAACTATAACCTTCCAACTATTAGAAGTGAACTCGTAGAATTCAACTCTTGGAGGTCGATCTCTGTCGTTACGAGCACATCGAAACCTAACGATTTTGTAGCTACGATGTTGGGTTGGTGGTGACTGGCGGACGAATCCAAGACCGTAAGCATCATCAAAACAATGGAAGTCACTGCCGCATTTAACCCATCGTGTCTCTTTCAACATAGGATTCCATACCAAAAGCTGGTTGTCCATGACACATAATTATAGACCAGTGCAGTGAACAATCTTGTACACTTTGATCCTCTTGCGCATCTCGTGAGTGTATTTCGGTTTATGAGGCTTATGTCGTTAATGATTGCTGAAGACGGATCAACCATGTCCAAGGAAGATAATCTACTACGAGCATTATTTATTATAATCCGATGTTGATCACCGTAATCATTATAGTTGTAGTCCATACGAGACGAGTGCTGCTCGAGGAAGGTCTCATCTACAAGCTGCGTGTTCCATTGCTTGCATACAGATCTGAATCTTGCAAGTGATTTTTCTGGAACTCTTGAGAGGATTTCATCTTCCAATTCGCGTGGAATATTTACCCCCATCGTGTGATCTGATTGACAAAAAAAATGATCGTGCTTATTCATAATTGAATTTTTTTTTATAAGGAATTGCGACTGTATTCTAATACGTAGGTAAACGCATAATAAGCAGCTAACACGTAAACAAACCAGTTACAAATCGTTAAAATTTACAAAAACTAACCTTCTCGAAATCAGATCAGATGGGCAAATCGTCTCCTTACTATCGAGTTTTAGTTTAGTTTTCCAGAAATAGGGTCATTTTAAAATAACAAAAGTTGGGATATCTTCATTGGAGAGGTTCAGATTTGGTATCTTAACAAAATTCTAAATACAAAATATTAGTTTAATATTACTAGATATCTCAAAACATAATTTGATTGAGATTCTTTATGTTCTGAGTCCTGAGATATCGAATTATATTTAATTATTATTTATATTAGTTATTTGTTAAGAATATATACGGTAACATTTCAATGTTCGTTATATATTAGTATATGGAGGGAAGATTACAGCATTGCATTTTTTTTTTGTTGTCACATATTGGGAAAAAACTCTAAAACTAAATTTGAACGAAACAAAAATTTAGGATGAATAATCTAGTAAAAGGTAATGGAGATACCTGACTCTGCTGAAGCTACTCCCCTCAAGTCCGGTGGCTTCCGCAGAACAACGTTTTGTTCTCAACAAGAGGAACTTGTCGGAGAATCTCGTTGTTCCTCCTCCTCGCTCACCAGAGCCACCAGACCCACCGGTCCCACCAGATCTACTCCCTTTGCCGCCGCTTCGAACCAAAACGCTTCCCTCTCGTCCCTTCAGATCCATGAGCGGCTTTGAAAATTATTTCAAAACTGTTTCGTTAACGAACACCCACCTAGCCCTAAGGGGCATGTTTATTCCTCTACAAAAGTGGCTTAAAGTGGCTTTGACACGTTTCTCAACTATGAAGTCTCCATCCGGGATGGCAACAAAGAATGGTGGTGGTGGTGGTGTCAAAGTGTCTGCTAGTGACACTACCTTTGCCTTCGGGCTTCTATCTCCTGTGGTATACATGTCTCTCTTTGGATGTGTCGACTGGTTTTCAATCAGTTCGTGTTTCGACCTCCTTGTTTCTCCTCCTTGTAAGATCTTTCATGCTCATCTTAGCTCTTTATTCTTCACCTTTTCTGCTACTGTAGAATGGTTTAGACAACTATTTGGGTGGGTGATGCTAGAATTGAGGTTCATAGTTGGTGATATACCAATGGGTTTAGTCTCATTTGGTTCTATCTTTGCGACCTCAAGTAGCTTTTATATCGCATTGGCGCGATTGTCTGCAGTATGCAGTTGTGTTCTGGATGTTGGTGTTGTGTTCGTGTATTTCTCTTCTTGGTGGCAGGTCGAAGAGAAACTCAATGTCATCTTTGTCCCAATGAATATGGATGTGGCGGGTTATGATTTCCCGTTTGTCCCTCGTTTGAATCACTCTTCTTTCCTAATATTTTCTCCTATATGGAGCGAACTGGATGAACAAGCTTCTTTGGTATTGCAAGGATCTTCCTCCCATCAAATGCTCTTCTCTGCGTATGGTGCACTGTGTGTGGTCTTATGGGTTACACTAGATGTGGTCTTTCAGGAAGTTTATGGTGTTGTTGTTATACGATTTCATATGGTTCCTTTTTGTGATTTGTATCGCCATTCTATCTTTTATGTTATCATTGTTGTTGTTTGTTTGGCTGTCAATAGCCTCTTTGTATTCTTCTTTGTTGGAGTGTAAACATATTTATAATTAATGAAAGGTTGGTTTGATAAAAAAAAAGGTAATGGAGATACCATGCAGATGAAACAACCACGAGTGTTAATTGAAAAATTGTAAAGTTAATATTTTTGAGTTTTCATAAATTAGTGCACGGACCATCGACAAACCAAGAGAAGTCCGCCTACAAACCAAGAGAGTGGGCATAAAGAGTCATGGACAATGGCAGTCAGAGCAAGCAATAGAGGAACGTTTTGCTCATGTTGGCGAGTGCTGAACTGCTGATAATAGTATCCGGTCCACATAGACCGGAATGGGTACATCAATGTAAACCGGAACCGAGTTTTAAGGAGGAATAAAATTAAGGCGCACGTTAAAGTTTGAAAAAGTGTTGGAGGTCGGCTCTTAAAACCTACGCGTGCCGTCCAATTATTCGCTCGATAAGGAAAAGAAAAAAGGTGAAACGCCACGTGGAGAAATCTTGGGATGTGGACGTGAGTGAAAGAAAGCTTTGGTCTCTCCAGATTTAACGACAACCAATGGATGTGTCATGAGAACCCCACACCCATTGAAAACGCTTGGCTCTCAAAACATTTCAACTTCTATTTATTATTTGAAGATATTTCTTCCCTTCATTTATTCTCCATCTTTTTCTTTCTTCTCTCTCGAAGTTTCATTGGATCAGAAAAAAGAAAGGTAAAAATCACTTCTTCATTGGTGTGTATGTTTTTCTGTTGATCTATAGAGATGTATCTGTTGTTGGTGATGGTTTAATGGTAGTAACTTAGATGTATGTTGTTGCGATTTGATGTCATTGTTCCAAGTTTTGTGGAATATGAGATTGAGATTAAGTTTTCTTAATAATTTGTTTTCAGGTGTTTGTCAATTTGCAATCCAAATAAATGGCGTACGAGGAGAACTTTCAGAAAACTTCTGCACCCAAGTATGATTGTCTTTTGTTTGGTAAGAGAATAAATATCATTACTTTTATTCTGAATGTTAAACATTTGATTTGTGATTGATAAATTATGGTTTAAAGTTTCAACCTTTTTACTGGTTATAATATTTGTATGTCTTTGATCAAACAGACATAGATGATACTCTCTACCCTTTCAGTTCTGGTCTCGCTACGCTAGTTAAGAACAACATTCAAGGTATAAATAAAGTTCATTTCTTTCTTGTTGTTCTTCTTGTCTGGAAGAGTTGGTTGATGTTATAGCTTAACCTGTCATTGTTGTTGTTGTTGCCATTGTAGAGTATATGACTCAGAAACTTGGTATTCAAGAAGATAAAGTCCAAGAACTCTGCCTTTCGCTTTACAAAATCTATGGAACAACTATGGCTGGTCTTAAGGTATCCTTTTTTTTTTTTTACAGTAACTTACTTGTGTGTACTACATGCACTTCGGTTCTCATGTTTATGATTCTTTCAGGCTGTGGGTTATGACTTGGACTATGACGATTTCCATCGGTACTCAACTTAGCCTCCCCCTTTTATATTTTCTTATCACTTCTGTCTTTGGAACTTGATTTTTCTCCTTTGTTTCACAGTTTTGTTCATGGGAGATTGCCATACTCAACACTCAAGCCTGACCCAATTTTGAGGAACATTATTCTCAGCTTGCCCATTCGCAAAGTTGTATGTGTTTTACCAACCTCTTACATTTTGTTTCCCATTCACAAATATTCTCTCATCTTCCTTTTTGTTTCACAGGTTTTTACAAATGCAGACAAGGCACATGCAGCCAAGATCATTGCTAGGCTAGGCCTAGAGGATTGCTTTGAAAGAATCATATCTTTCGAGACTCTGAACCCCTTCACCAAAACTGAATCTCCTGTTGCTACTGAAACTAGAGAAATCTTTGACATAAGCAGTTACATTGCAAATCCTGACCCAAGCGTTGAACTCCCAAAGACTCCGGTTATATGCAAACCATCTGAAGGAGCATTCGAACAGGTTTTCAAGATGACCAACATCAATCCACACAAGACCGTAAGAACACAATCAAGCCTCTCTTCTTCTTTTTACCTTAACCTTATTAAGTTCCTAAACTCCTTGGTGGTATTTTCAGTTGTTCTTTGATGACAGCATCCGTAACATTCAAACCGGGAAACGTGTGGGTCTCCACACCGTATGGGTAAGTAAAAGAAGCAGAGACTTAAAACAGAACTAATCAATCTCAAAGCTGACCTCTTGTTACTGTATTATTAGGTTGGGACATCACACAAAGCTGAAGGAGTAGATATTGCTCTGGAGCATATCCACAACATACGTGAAGCCCTTCCTGAACTATGGGATGCTGTTGACGACAAAGCCGAGGAGATTAGAGCCAGGCAAAAGGTTGCCATTGAAACCATAGCTTAAAACAAATTTCATTCACATTTCTCAGCTGCTGATTGTAACACAAAAACATCAAGACTACTTAATCACTACATATTTGAGGAGAATCTAATAAGTGTAATCTAAAGCTTTTATTGAGAGAAATAGTGAATGTAATGAAACAAGTTGAGTTTTCTTTAATTGATATTATAAAAATGAGTGCAAACATCTTTTAGTATCCTTACATGATTGTCATGACATCTTTTTATGCTTCTCTTCTTCCTCTCCTTTTGACATGTACAAAAGAATCTGAATCATGATGATTCCATGCATGGAGACAGCAAGAACAATACCCATAACCATACTAAACGGAGCATTCTCCTGAACGCTGGTGAAAACTCTCGCCATGGCTCCACCCAAGTTCATCAAACAAGTCAAGAAACTAAGCTGCCCAGTGCTCTTGTTTCTGAAATTCTTCCAAATCTGAGGAACTTTCGAAGACAGCAATATCAAATACTTTGAACCATAAAGAGCTTCGAACACCAAAGGTTCAATCCGACCAGTAAACAAAGTCGGCGCTAAAGCAAAGTACACAACTACTCTGACCCAAGTCGATACAGAGAGAGGTCGTCGAGAGAAATAGTAACCACAAGCCACCAATATCATAGCTTGGATCAAAAGAAACGCAAGTTCACCAAAAGCTGAGAAGGGAAGCTTCTTATCAAGACAATACGCGAGTGAGATTGTGTAACCAACCACTTCGAACTCAAATGCAGTAACGCTTAACCCTCTTACACTCTTATTCTCCAAGATTTTCATTATCTGAAGCAAACACAGTCAATACACAGACATACATTAAAGTGATTGACTGAACGGTTGAGTTTAAACCTGTGGAAGCTTGACAGTCATTGAAGCAGCGACGAGGAAGTAACCGAGCAGCTTCGAAACGAGAGGAAAGAGACAAGCTTTATCCGGAAACTCTCCGTTACGGAGAGACCCAACCGCGCAACGAAGATCGATTCCGAGATAATCCATCGTTTTCTCCATCACGATCTCCATCGTTGACCCCCTTTGAGCTTGGAGCTAAAGGGCCAAGGACGTTATTTCTCTTCGTTGACTTGTTTTTTAAATTAGATTCCGGTTTGGTTTTAAATAACCAAAATCTAAACGAATACGATTTCGGTTTGGTAATCAGTTTTTTTTTTCTTCTTCAATTTGGTACGGTTAGGTCTTACAAGTTAAACCTAAACTGTAGTCAATTTAGACGGAGCTTCTTCTTCTTCTTGTCGTTGTCGGAAACTAAACCTAATAAAAACGATTAACACTCGATTTGTTCATCCTCTCCTCCCCTTCTCGTGTAGGGTTAATCTGAGAAGAAAGCTGCAATGGCAAAGAGAGAGATTAGTAGCACTTTGAGGAATCTAAAGGTATGTGTTTTATCTTTACATGTAGCTTTATCCATCGATAGAGACTCATGTTTGCGTCTTCTACCTTCTACCTTCACGAATTTGAAAGTGAACACTCAATGATTGTTGGAATGGTTTTGGTTTTGCTTTTTATCTCGAGTTAAAAAAAAAACTTACCTTTAGAGCTTAGAACCAGTTATAGAGTTGATTTGGGACCAAAGTTGCGAGCTTTCATTATAGTTTGTGGATGAGATAAACTAAAGTTGGTTCATGAACTTGTAATAGTTTTGTGCTCTTTGTTTCTAGTTTATGCAAAGGTCTGCTTTGAAAGAGGAGAAGAAGAATAAGAAGATTGATGAAGAGCCTAATGCGAGTTTTTCTTCTTTCGGAAGTGTTGCAAAGAAGTGGTACTGCAATCTTTTTTTGTTTATGTTTTGTTTGTTCTAGTTGTCTATGCGTTGTTGTCTACCCTTTTGGTTTTGTTGATTTGGGCTTTTGGTTAATTACTTCCTTGTGTTCATGGCAATGTTTTTATAGTTTGGTTATTTGCCAGTATCCCGTGTTTGGTTGTGTTTTCTAATGCCTGGTTTGATGATGATCGATGCAGTGTGGTAATAACAGACTGGGATCCTCAGCCAGAAGCATTGCTAGGACGCATGTCGTTTCAGTCTTTCAACCCCTCCATCGAGGTTTGTTTCTGTGGACGCTAAGGCCTCAGATTGTTTACGGTTGATGTTCTTCTCTTTTTGAGTTTTCTGTAATATTAAACTCTTCTTTCTTTAGAAACTGAATGAAGAGGCGATAAGCGGTCGAGAAACAGATGATGCTTCTTTTCCCACAAGCTCTAGCAGTAATGGAGGAAGAATGTCTTTTAGGTCTGTAGCCTTTGCTTTTATATTCCTTTTGGTTCTCAAAAAATTAGTTTCCCTAGCGACGAGTGTGCATTCAACTGAATAATGCAATGGATTATGTCACCTATAAATTGTAACTAGTCAAAATGCCATGCTCTTTCAGCGAACCGAAGATTGAGCCAAGTCGGGAAACAAATGGTGACTTGAAACGGAAACAGTCTGAGGGAGTCACTGAGGAACAAAACCATCCTAGCAAGTCCCCGAGGAGTAGTGACAAACCATCGCCGAGCAACAAGAAAGGCGGTGATGGTTTCAAGAAACCCAAGAGCATGAAGGCGTCCTGGAGCGTTTTGAAGCCACCAAAACCTCAAACCAACAAGGGTTCAAATTAGTTAACTGCAGCAACCCATCTGCAGTTAGTTTACATCGGTTCATATGTGATAGTAGATCATTCCTTCCGCTTGTCTGTATCAGTTTGATAAGTTATAGCCAAAATTTTGAAACTCTCTCTACTTGGTTGTTTTAACACTTGTGTTAGCTCAGATATATGAAAAACCAATCTTTTCTGTCCTTTAAGTTTTAAACCAATAATTACTATATGTACCTGCAGGAAAGAATAGATGCATTCAATTCATGCGTTCAAACAGATTCTACAATATTATCTGTAAACAAAAAAAAAATGAAGCAATTGAGAAGATGTAACAATATGCAAATGATTATATGTCTGTTAACTTTTCAGCAGGTTTCCAGCAAGAAAAAGCATAGGTGAGTGACTCTGCCTTTCCATCCCTGAAGCATCCAGTTGTTATAGCTATCGATCAAAAACTCTTTATGGTAATGTTTTACCGATAGCAATTCCAAACTCCAAATATCAAATTGGTAACACCACATTCATATTTTGTCTGCTAATAACGTAGCATTATGTTCACAACATTCAAAGCATATTATCAAGAAATATTATACATCTCCAAGTCTTCATCAAGTTTGTAGAGGAGCAAGCATAGATACAAGACACACTTCAACGTCTAGCTTCTCTTCTGGCTTTGAAGAACCTCTCCTTTATTGAGATTAATTCTTTAACAACCTCACTCATTCCCAAGCGATTTACTGGAGACTCTTCAGAACACCCAAATCCCACTTCTAAAACCTGTGTCAAGCACTCAGCAGCAGGGAAGCCAATTCTAAGGCCGTTGTGAAGAACCAATTCGTCTGCCACATCCAAAACTTGCTCTGGCAATGCAGAGCTGATGCAGCTACGGAGGGTTAAGTCTCCTCCGAACATCTCATCGGTTGGTCTTTTCCCACTGAACATTTCCAAAATGAGAATCCCAAAGCTATACACATCACCATGTACGGATATTTCTCCTCCCATTGCATATTCTGCATTATAAGTAATATCAAACAAGTTTGGAGCAAGAAATATACTCTTTCCGTTTCCAAAAAAGGATTTTCTAAAGTATTTACTCATATTAAAATATAATAAATATTTACAGTTAATTTTAGTATTTACTTTTATTATACACTTTCTAATAACTATAAGCAAATGATATTTAATCAATTCAATATATTTTTCAGTTAATGTATACTAAAAATATACAAAACTACTTTAACAATATAGAAAATTTATCTTTGTGGAACAAGAAAAAAAAAACAAATCTTACTTTCTAGAAGTATTAGCTTTCTTCATTTAAACATTATATGTGTGATAGGTTTACCTGGTGCCGCATAGCCAATGCTTCCTCTGACTCCAGCCGAGCTAAGTTGGTTAATAAAGGCTTCCTGGTCAAATTTGAGAAGGATCCGAGCAAGACCAAAGTCACTAACATGGGCAGTTAGATCGTCGTCCAGAAGAATGTTGCTTGGTTTAAGATCACAATGAGCAATAGCTTCATGACAACTAAGATGAAGATACTCCAAAACAGAAGCCACATCTATTGCTATGTTAAGCCTTTCCAACAGTGTCAACGTTCTTGAGGGCCTAGAAATATCTTCCGTTTCCTTTGGGTGCAGCCACATATCCAAACTTCCATTTGGCATGTACTCATAGATTAGAGCTCTGAATTCATTTCCTTGGAAATCAATACTCGAACAAGCTGTCAACAGTTTTACAAGATTACGATGTCTAATGTCTTTGAGGGATTCACATTCTGCCATAAAGCTCCTCATTGCTCCACGTCTCTGCATGTTTAGAACTTTCACTGCAACAACCTTGTTCTCTGCCTGAAACAATGCTTTAAACACAGTACCAAAACTCCCTGACCCAATCAAATTACTCGAAGAGAAGTCATTTGTCGCATTTCGAAGATCTCCATAACTTATCATTTCATGAAAACCCCCCAAGGTGGAAGGAGTTGCTTCATTGGTATTTTTCTTCTTTCTGGCTTTTAACCAACAAAGAGAAACTGAAGCTATGAAAAAAAGCAAAAGCAAAGATATTCCCAAGCTTACTCCAGTCACAAGTTTTTTTCTTGAATTTTCTGGTGGTTGCGTAAAACATGGCTTTAATCGCAGTTCCAAGACGCCTCCACAAAGGTTTTGGTTTCCAAATACAGAGACTATAGTAGCATTTTTGAACTTCCCTTTTGCTGGCACATTTCCTTCAAATTTGTTGAAGGATAGATTGAGATACTCCAACAACCTAAAGTTTGCAAAATATTCAGGGATTCTTCCAGACAGATTGTTGCTTGAGAAATCAACCTTCTTAATACCCACCAACCCACTTATATCTGGAATGATTCCATCAAAAGAATTTCCTTGCAGATGAAGTTCTTCCAATGAGAGACACTTTCCCAAAGTCTCTGGGAGTTTCCCTGACAGCTTATTATGAGCAACAGATAAATTACCAAGTTTTCCAAGTCGTCCAATATCTTCTGGAAGAGAGCCCGTCAATAAATTATTTGACATGTATAAGAAAACAAGGGTTGAAATTTGCATAATCTCCTGAGGTATAGTACCATTCAACTTATTATTCTGGATACGTAAATCTAGCAAATAGCTACATTTACCAAGACTTGGAGGAATGATTCCTTCAAAACTATTGTTGTACAAATAGAGTTTTTCTAAATGAGTGATGTTGCCTAAAGAATATGGTATCTCCCCTGACATTCTATTTGTATGGACACCAAATCCCACCATTCCCGAAAGTTTCCCAAAAGAGGTTGGGATTGGTCCTTTCAATAGATTTTCTGACGACCAAAATCTTTGTAGGCCTATGAGATTCCCAATGTCATGAGGAATGCTTCCATATAAGAAATTATTTTGAAGAAGTAACTGGTTGAGGTTCATTGACAGGTTGGCAATGGAGGCAGGCAAGTCACCCCCAAGCCTATTGTATGACACATCTAAGGTTTGCAGTTGGGTGCAGTTAGTCAAAGCAACAAGAAATTCAAGATCTCCAGTTGAAAAACTTCCCAAAGAATTGTCATTAAGGATTAGTATTTCAAAATATCTTATTTTTGCAAAGGTCGGAGGAATACTTCCTGTCAGACTGTTAAGCTCCATGCCCAAAACTTGAAGAGTTGAAATATTTGCAAGTGTTGATGGAATGACTCCTGTGAAAGAATTATTTCCGAGAGACAATTCTAGAAGGTTTGGTAGCAAATTACCAAAATCAGGCCTCAGGTTCCCCGAGAAACCATTACCAAACATGTTCAAATACTGAAGTGAGGAGAAATTGTAAATTGCAGGAGGAAAAACACCAGAGAAATTGTTTGTATCTAATAAAAAAACCACCATCTGAGTCAATCTACCTATAGCATCAGGAATTTCTCCTTCCAGATTGTTTTCTTGAAAGGAAAGTTCTCTGAGGGATGTCAAGTTTCCTAGAGATACAGGGAGGTATCCTTTCAGGTTGTTCATACCAAGGTCTAAAAAAACAAGCTTCCTCAATGATCCTAGTTCTGAAGGAAGACTTTGTCCAATATAATTTGAATATAAAGAAAGGTACGACAATTTGGAACAGTTGAACAGACTTGCTGGAATCTCTCCTCCCAGAAAATTGTTGTTCATATCCAAGTACTGAAGTCTAAACAAGTTTCCCAACTCTTGAGGGATGGTTCCACCAAAAGAGTTATCAGAGAAATTAAGTGATATGAGAAAAGAAAGATTACCAATAAATGGTGATATCACTCCACCCAACTGGAATTCTCCGAGGTCCAAACCAGTAACTCTCTTGTGTTTGCGGCCGCATGTAACCCCTGTCCATTTGCAGAGAGGGAAGGAGTTGTTCCATGAAGACAGCAGAACTTTTTTCTCCTCAGAAATTTGAGACTTGAACTTGAGTAATGCTTGCTTATCAGTTTCTTCGCTATTCCCTAATGCTTCAAGTAACATGAGAGCACTAAAAGAAAGGAAAAGAAAGAGTTTCATGTTTCTCGTGTTTTGCAGGAAATGAGTACAAAGGGATGGCTTTTCAAACATCCAATACAAATACAGAAGAAGCGATTCTGAAATATATTGGAAGTAATAATAGCAAGCAGTAAAGTGGTGACTAGTACTTAAGAGGATTTCCAAAAGACTTTTTATTTATTTTCAAGTTTGTAAAACTCTATATTTAAAGTTCTAAGATGTTTTTCTCCAAAATCAAAAATTCAAATTTAACTTCAAAACTTATATTTGTCATAATTAATATAAATTCATAATATTTTTATAAAAAACTAACATATATACAAAAATATTACAACAATATTATATAGAGAAAAAGTCTCTTTGAATTTATTTCGCTAGATTATTACGGTATGCGAAAAAATATGTAATGAAAAAATATTTTATACTATAGAAGCCAATCGACAATTATGTGTTTGACATGTTGCATTATATTGTTCAAATAGATTTTTATTTGATTTTATTTCCAATTTTTTTCCAGTGATTTTTATTTTCCGGAAATCTTTACAGCGAAAAAAATCAACAATTTCCACTATCCGTAGATTAACTCTCCACTTTCTGTTGACAAAAAAAAAGCTCCCCACTTTCAACCACTCACCTTCTCCAACTTGAAGCGTGCCTTAATTTTTCTATAAAGGTGATGATTGCTTTAAGAGTGATGAACAACTGCCGGTGGAGATAGTTCAAGGATCGTGGTGGCAATGCTAAAGCTCGTGAAAGTTAAAATTTGTAGAAACTAGTAAACAAGTATTAGTTATCAAATTGCCAAAGCAATGTTTTACGGATAGGAATTCCAAATATCAAATTGCTAACACAACATTCATCTTTTGTCGGCTAATAACGTAGCATTATGTTCACAACATTCAAAGCATATTATACAGATATATTATACATCCACAAGTCTTCAAGTTCGTAGAGGAGATACAACTTGTATCATACAAGACACGCTTCTCGTCTGGCTTAAAAGAACCTCTCCTTGATTGAGATTAATTCTTTAACAACCTCACTCATTTCCAAGCGGTTTGCTGGAGACTCTTTAGAACACCCAAGTCCCACTTCTAAAACCTTTGTCAAGCACTCAGCAACAGGGAAGCCAATTCTAAGGCCGTTGTGAAGAACTGATTCGTCTGCCACATTCAAAACTTGCTCTGGCAATGCAGACTTGATGCAGCTACGGAGGGTAATGTCTCCTCCGAACATCTCATCTGTTGGTCGTTTTCCACTGAACATTTCAAAAATTAGAATCCCAAAGCTATATGCATCACCATGTACTGATATTCCTCCTCCCATTGCATATTCTGCACCATAAGTCATATCAAACAAGTTTGGAGCAAGAAATATACTCTCTCCATTTCCAAATGAAGAATTTTCAAAATATTTACGCATATTAAGAATATAACAAATGTTTACAGTTAAAATGATATTATTTATTTTTATTATATACTTTTCAATAATTATCAACGTACCTTAAAGATATAGAAAATTTATCTTTGTTGAAAATATATAGAAAATCTTACTTTTGAGAACGGAAAAAGTATTAGTTTTCTTCATTCAAACATTATATGTGTGATAGGTTTACCTGGTGCCGCATAGCCGATGCTTCCTCTGACTCCAGCCGAGCTAAGTTGGTTAATGAAGGTTTCCTGGTCGAATTTGAGAAGGATTCGGGCAAGACCAAAGTCGCTAACATGGGCAGTTAGATCATCATCTAAAAGAACATTGCTTGGTTTCAGATCACAATGAGCAATAGCTTCATGGCAACCAACGTGAAGATACTCCAAAACAGAAGCCACATCTATCACTATGTTAAGCCTTTCCAAAAGTGTCAATGTTCTTGAGGGCCTAGAAATCTTTTCCATTTCCTTTGGGTGCAGCCACATATCCAAACTTCCATTTGGCATGTACTCATAGATTAGAGCTTTGAATTCATTTCCTTGGAAATCAATACTTGAACAAGCTGTCAACAGTTTCACAAGATTACGATGTCTAATGTCTTTCAAAGATTCACATTCTGCCATAAAGCTCTTCATTGCTCCACGTCTCTGCATGTTTAGAACTTTCACAGCAACAACCTTGTTATCTGCATCAAGTAATGCTCTAAACACAGTACCAAAGCTGCCTGACCCGATCAGATTACTCGAAGAGAAGCTATCTGTTGCATTTCGGAGATCTCCATAACTTATCATTTCATGAAAAAAACCCAAGGTGGAAGGAGTTGCTTCATTGATATTTTTCTTCTTTCTGCTTTTTAACCAACAAAGAGAAACTGAAGCTATGAACAAAAGCAAAAGCAAAGATATGCCTACGCTTACCCCAATCACAAGTTTCTTTCTTGAATTTCCTGCTGGTTGCGTAAAACATGGCTGTAGTCGCAGTTCCAAGATACCTCCACAAAGGTTTTGGTTTCCAAATACAGACACAATAGTAGCATATCTGAACTTTCCTTCTGTTGGCACATTTCCTTCGAAGTTGTTAAAGGATAGATTGAGATACTCCAACAAGCTAAAGTTTGTGAGATATTCAGGGATTCTCCCAGAGAGATTGTTGCTTGAGAAATCAACCTTCTTAATACCCACCAACCCACTTATATCTGGAATGATTCCATCAAAAGAATTTCCTTGCAGATGAAGTTCTTCCAATGAGAGACAATTTCCCAAAGTCTCTGGGAGTTTCCCTGACAGCTTATTATGAGCAACAGATAACGTACCAAGATTTTCAAGTTGTCCTACATCTCCTGGTAGAGACCCGGTCAATAAATTATTTGACATGTTTAACGAAACAAGGGTTGAAATTTGCAAAATCTCCTTTGGAATAATACCACTGAACTTATTATTCTCGATAGATAAATCTAGCAAATAGCTACATTTACCAAGACTTGGAGGAATAATTCCTTCAAAACTATTGTTGAACAATTGGAGTGTTTCTAACCGAGTGATATTGCCTAAAGAATATGGTATCTCTCCTGACATTCTATTTGTATGGACACCAATTCCCACCAAGCCTGAAAGTTTTCCAAAAGAGGCTGGGATTGGTCCTTTCAATAGATTTTGGGACAACCAAAACGCTTGTAACCCTATGAGATTCCCAATGTCATGAGGAATGCTTCCAGATATGAAATTATTTCGAAGAAGTAAGATGTTGAAGTTCATTGACAAATTGGAAATTGAGGCAGGCAAGTCACCCCCAAGCCTATTGAATGCCACATCTACTACTTGCAGTTGAGTGCAGTTAGTCAAAGCAACAAGAAATTCAAGATCTCCAGCTGAAAAATTTCCCAAAGAATTGTGATTGAGAGATAGTACTTGCAGATCTTGTATTTTTGCAAAGCTCGGAGGAATACTTCCTGTCAGACTGTTAAGCTCCATGCCCAAAACTTGAAGAGTTGAAATATTTGCAAGTGTTGGTGGAATGGCTCCTGTGAGAGAATTATTTCCAATATACAATCCTCGAAGGTTTGGTAGCAAATTACCAAAATCAGGCCTCAGGTTCCCCGAGAAACCATTACCAAACATGTTCAAATACTGAAGTGAGGACAAATTGTAAATTGCAGGAGGAAAAACACCAGAGAAATTGTTTGTATCTAATAAAAGAAACACCATTTGAGTCAATCTAGCTATAGAATCAGGAATTTCTCCTTCCAGATTATTTTCTAGAAAGGAAAGTTGTCTGAGGGATGTCAAGTTTCCTAGAGAAACAGGGAGTTTTCCTTTCAGGTTGTTTTTACCAAGGTCTAAAGTAACAAGCTTCCTCAATGATCCTATTTCTGAAGGAAGACCTTGTCCAATATAATTTGAATATAAATCAAAGACCAACAAACTAGAACAGTTGAACAGACTGGCTGGAATCCCTCCTCCCAAGAAATTGTAGCTCATATTCAAATGCTGAAGTCTAAATAAGTTTCCCAGCTCTTGAGGAATGGTTCCATCAAAAGAATTATCAGATAAATTAAGTGTTATGAGAAACGAAAGATTACCAATAGAGGGCGATATCACTCCACCCAATTGGAATCCTCCGAGGTCCAAACCAGTAACTCTATTGTGTTTGCCGCCACATGTAACCCCTGTCCATTTGCAGAGAGGGAACGAGTTGTTCCATGAAGACAGCATAACTTTTTTCTCCTCAGAGACTTGAGACTTGAACTTGAGTAAAGCTTGCTTATCAGTTTCTTGGCTATTCACAAATGCTTCAAGTAACATGAGAACACTGAAAGAAAGTAAAAGAAAGTGTTTCATGTTTCTGGTGTTTTGCAGGAAATGAGTACAAAGTGATGAGCAAAATGTATAATAAATATCTTTCCAAACGTTTATTATTGGTCTATTATTTTATTTAACTATCGCCTTTAAGGCTGCTCGAGGTACATTGTCTCCCCTCTTAAATTTGACATTGATCCATTCAAATACAGAAGACTTTTCCAAATTCAAGACTAAATGGACACTAGTGATTCTGAAATTTCTGAAGGTAATAAGAGCAAAATTATTAATACCCACGAAAAGTGGTGAGTAGTAGTTAGAGGAAAAGTCTCTTTGAATTTATTTTGCTTGATTTCGGTTATCACGGTTTGCAAAAATATATGTAAGAAAAAAATTTAAATTATAAATAGAAGTCAATGTTGTTGAAGATTGATAGACTGTGAACACATGTTTCATGTTGGACGGTGAAACTGTCGGTGGCAGTAATCAGGGCCGGCTTAGAGTACGCTCTAACGCATAGACAAAATGGGGTATTTCATTATTTTTTTAATTATCTTTTTGGTTTTTTCTGAATTTTAAAAAAAAAAATTAACCAATCGCGGGCTGCCATGTGTCAGCGGACCCTGCGATTGGTGCAAAATATCGTCTCTTTCCTCGCGATTTTAAAACTTGTTTTTGTCTTGGTTCTCGTGTGCTATGGATCCTCCTCCAGTAAGAAACGTACGTTGTCTCTGCGTTGATCCTACCCTTAGACCATAGGAAAAGAGATGGTTCCATGGTCCAATTTTTTTTTCCACAGTGTTGAAAGGAAGCCCAATTTTTTTTTTGAAAAAAGCTATAAAGACTCAAAACTTTTAAGTTATATATATAAATATTTCTTTTTTCTTTTTGTACAAAGGCTCATGGTGTCGTTGAACCGGCCCTGACCGTAATTGTAGATGAGTTTTGTAACTCTTGTAGGTATCTACCAACCTTCCTAATCTCTATGAGACTATGACTCTCAAAGATAGTCTGATTTTTTTCTAGTCAATTAATGTCTAATAATTACAATGAAGAGGCAATTGATTTTTTTTTCTAATCGCATAACACAGAAGAAAAAAAAGAGAGAAGTCCATTGCTTAAAACCCTTTGTAGACAAACCAGTAACTACCAAACGGAAGCTTGAGTCTTCCTGTTAGAAGCTACGACGCTAAAGAACAACTTTCAGTTAATATTGGGAATATAGAAGAGGTGCGATGTAACCCAACCAGCTATCGAAAAAAATGTGAAAAACTTGTCTATAGCTTGGCACACTGTCTGAAAAAATAGGTTACAAGAGAGCAAAAAGCTTTATAGTTACAAATTTTGAATGTTTACAAAAGCTTTCTACTATTTTTTTTAATAACACAAAACTTTCTACTTTTTAGTATCCTTTTTCAGTAAATACACACTTGAGAAGCTTCCTCAAAACTTATGTTCTTCTTTGGTCAGAACTATGCAAACTTGGAAGGCCGAACTATAAGATGCATCATCCTGTCCTAAAAGGATTTCACTCAATATCAACCCCTTGACAAAACAGTGATCATCATAACACTATTCCAGGACAAAACAAAAAATATGATCATGAACTCCACCAAAGTGTAACCTCTGCATCAGCATAAGTTGATTGTCGCAGGAGACTGCACCGAGGGTACTTGACAACCGGTTTCAAACCAAACCACCGAAGCTTTAGCTTCAACAGACAAACTGTAATTTAACTAAAGTGAACATCTTTAGAAACAGAACTAGTTATGATCTTTTATTACCTCAACTCTGTCAAACATGTCATCAACTATCAAAGGCTTGCCATTGTAGTAAGCATCATCCCTCGCCTAATAATCAATTCACCATTAGAGACGAATTTCAAGAACACAAGAAAAACAGAGTAGGAGCTAGGCGTACTTGGCGATAAAGAGCTTCGAGAGTTTGTTTTGTAGCGGAATCAGTAGGGGACCAACGAAGATGCAGGAAGGACCTTCCTCACAAGAGGAGGCTGGTGCAGCGAAAACCAACTTCATGGCCTCTGGTGGTTCTGGACCTTCTGGTGGAAATCCGAAGTGATGAACGCTTGAATGAGTGCAAGTGGAGATAGTTCAAGGATCGTGGTGGCAATGCTAAAGCTCTGAAACTTATAGACACTAGTAAACATGTATAATTAGATATATCAAATTGCTAAAGCAATGTTTTACCGATAGAAATACCAAAATTACAAATATCAAATTGCTAACAGAACATTCATCTTTTGTCTGCTAATATCGTAGCATTATGTTCACAACATTCAAAGCATATTATAAAGAAATATTATACATCAACAAGCCTTCAAGTTTGTAGAGGAGCAACGCATACAAGACATACTTCAACGTCTAGCTCCTCTTCTGGCTTTGAAGAACCTCTCCTTGATTGAGATTAATTCTTTTACAACCTCACTCATTCCCAAGCGGTTTGCTGGAGACTCTTCAGAACACCTAAGTCCCACTTCTAAAACCCTTGTCAAGCACTCAGCAACAGGGAAGCCAATTCTAAGGCCGTTGTGAAGAACTGATTCGTCTGCCACATCCAAAACTTGCTCTGGCAATGCAGACCTTATGCAGCTACGGAGAGTAATGTCTCCTCCGAACATCTCATCAGTTGGTCGTTTTCCACTGAACATTTCCAGAATGAGAATCCCAAAACTATACGCATCACCATGTACTGATATCTCTCCTCCCATTGCATATTCTGCACCATAAGTCATATCAAACAAATTTGGAGAAAGAATTATACTCTCTCCATTCTCAAAAGAAGAATTTTCTAAAAGATTTACGCATATTAAATACATGATAAATATTTATAATTAAATTAATTATTTACTTTTATCATATACTTTCCAATAACTATCAACTTACCTTAAAGATATAGAAAATCTATCTTTGTAAAACAAGAAAACATAGAGAAAATCTTAATTTCAGAAACAAAAGGAGTATTAGCTTTCTTTATTCAAACATTATATGTGAGATAGGTTTACCTGGTGCCGCATAGCCGATGCTTCCTCTGACTCCAGCCGAGCTAAGTTGGTTAATGAAGGTTTCTTGGTCGAATTTGAGAAGGATTCGAGCAAGACCAAAGTCACTAACATGGGCGGTTAGATCATCACCTAGAAGAACATTGCTTGGTTTAAGATCACAATGAGCAATAGCTTCATGGCAATTAAGATGAAGATACTCCAAGACAGAAGCCACGTCTATCGCTATGTTAAGCCTTTCCAAAAGTGTCAATGTTCTTGAGGGCCTAGAAATATCTTCCGTTTCCTTTGGGTGCAGCCACATATCCAAACTTCCATTTGGCATATACTCATAGATAAGAGCTCTGAATTCATTTCCTTGGAAATCAATACTCGAACAAGCTGTCAACAGTTTCACAAGATTACGATGTCTAATGTCTTTGAGGGATTCACATTCTGCCATAAAGCTCCTCATTGCTCCACGTCTCTGCATGTTTAGAACTTTCACTGCAACAACCTTGTTCTCTGCATGAAGCAATGCTTTAAAAACAGTACCAAAACTCCCTGACCCAATCAAATTACTCGAAGAGAAGCCATCTGTCGCGTTTCGAAGATCTCCATAACTTATCATTTCATGAAAAACCCCCAAGGTGGAAGGAGTTGCTTCATTGGTATTTTTCTTCTTTCTGCTTTTTAACCAACAAAGAGAAACTGAAGCTATGAACAAAAGCAAAAGCAAAGATATGCCTATGCTTACCCCAATCACAAGTTTCTTTCTTGAATTTCCTGCTGGTTGCAAAAAACATGGCTGTAGTCGCAGTTCCACGATGCCTCCACAAAGATTTTGGTTCCCAGATACTGAGACAATAGTGGCATTTTTGAATTTCCCTTCTATTGGCACATTTCCCTCGAAGTTGTTGAAGGATAGATTGAGATACTCCAACAAGCTAAAGTTTGTGAGATATTCAGGGATTCTTCCAGAGAGATTGTTGCTTGAGAAATCAACCTCCTTAATACCCACCAATCCACTTATATCTGGAAAAATTCCTTCAAAAGAATTTCCTTGCAGATAAATTTCTTCCAGTGAGAGACACTTTCCCAAAGTCTCTGGGAGTTTCCCTGATAGCTTGTTATGAAAAGCATATAATATAACAAGCTTTCCAAGTCGTCCAACATCTTCTGGTAGAGAGCCAGTCAATAAATTACTCGACATGCTTAGTAAAACAAGGGTTGAAATTTGCATAATCTCCTGAGGTATAATACCATTTAACTTATTATTATCGATATATAGATTTATCAAATAGCTACATTTACCAAGACTTGGAGGAATGATTCCTTCAAAACTATTTTCTGACAAAGAGAGTGTTTCTAACCGAGTGATGTTGCCTAAAGAAGATGGTATGTCGCCTGACATCCTATTTGAATAGACAATTAATTCCACCAATCCTGGAAGTTTACCAAAAGAGGCTGGGATTGGTCCTTTCAATAGATTTTCGGACAGCACAAATGTTTGTAGGCCTATGAGATTGCCAATTTCATGAGGAATGCTTCCAGTTATGGAATTGTTTTGAAGAGCTAATTTATTGAGGCTCATTGACAGATTGGCAATGGAGGCAGGCAAGTCACCCCCAAGCCTATTGTATCCCACATCTATGGTTTGCAGTTGGGTGCAGTTAGTCAAAGCAACAAGAAATTCAAGATCTCCAGCTGAAAAACTTCCCAAAGAATTGACATTAAGGTTTAGTGTTTGAAAATATGGTAGTTTTGCAAAGTTCGGAGGAATACTTCCTGTCAGACTGTTAGAATCCATGCCCAAAAATTGAAGTGTTGAAATATTTGCAAGTGTTGATGGAATGGCTCCTGTGAGAGAATTACTTCCGAGAGACAAATCTCGAAGGTTTGGTAGCAAGTTACCAAAATCAGGCCTCAGGTTCCCACAGAAACCATTATCATACATGTTCAAATACTGAAGTGAGGACAAATTATAAATTGCAGGAGGAAAAACACCAGAGAAATGGTTTGTATATAAATAAATAAGCACCATTTGAGTCAATCTAGTTATGGCATCTGGAATTTCTCCTTCCAGATAATTTTCCGCAAAGGAAAGTTCTCTGAGGGATGTCAAGTTTCCTAGAGAAACAGGGAGTTTTCCTTTCAGGTTGTTTTTACCAATGTCTAAAATAACAAGCTCACTCAATGATCCTAGTTCTGAAGGAAGACCTTGTCCAAGATTATTTGAATATAAATCAAACTCCAACAATTTAGAACAGTTAAACAGACTTGCTGGAATCTCTCCTCCCAGAAAATTGTTGTTCATATCCAAGTACTGAAGTCTAAACAAGTTTCCCAACTCTTGAGGGATGGTTCCACCAAAAGAGTTATCAGAGAAATTAAGTGATATGAGAAAAGAAAGATTACCAATAGAGGGCGATATCACTCCACCCAATTGGAATTCTCCGAGGTCCAAACCAGTAACTCTCTTGTGTTTGCGGCCACATGTAACCCCTGTCCATCTGCAGAGAGGGAACGAGTTGTTCCATGAAGACAGCAAAACTTTCTTCTCTTCAGAAACTTGAGACTTAAACTTGAGTAAAGCTTGCTTATCAGTTTCTTGGCTATTCCCGAATGCTTCAAGTAACATGAGAGCACTAAAAGAAAGGAAAAGAAAGAGTTTCATGTTTCTCGTGTTTTGCAGGAAATGAGTACAAAGAGATGAGCAGAACGTATATGATGAATTATCTTCCAAACGTTTATTGGGGGTTATTATCTTTCGCATTGATCCACTCAAATACAGAAGACTTTTCGAAAATCAGATAAGGTCAAGAATAAAAAGACAAGCGATTCTGAAATATCTGAAGCTAATAAGAGCAAGTAATCCCCAAGTGAAGTGGTGAGTAGTCGTTAGATTTACCCGCCCCACACGGCGGGACTATTATATAACTCTTTACCTGCTCCACACGGCGGGACTTTATATATATTTTGTTTTTATTTAATTAGTATTGTGCTAAATTGGATAGTATAGTTTATATAATTCTTGATAGTGTATCAATAATATTTCCTTATAACTTTTAAGAAATGCATATATATTATAACAATTTGTCCCATAATGATAACAAATTCCTTTCTCTCTTTTAGAAAAAAAAAGAAGGAAAAATTGTAAAATCATCATCCAAACAAATATCAGTTCTAATGTTTTATAGAGAATTTTCTGCAGAGGTGTTATAATACCAAACCTCTATGATTTCGTTCCCAATATGCACATGACATATAGGAAAGCTTACTTCTTTGACGTCTACCACATTTTTACATTCAGAACATAACAAAGAAAGAATACTTGCAAAAACATCTTGGCCTCCTCTTTGTCCTGGGGTGCAATTTTGTCTTAGCGGATTTAGAACCTTCATCCCCCAAACAAAAGATCACAACATTTCAAAATCTCAGTTTCATTAAAGATTTATTCACAACAAACACCTAAAAGGTGACAAACATACGCAACAAACATGAGAAAGTCATTTAATAATCTCTTAGCCTTATTAAATGAACAAAAAAATCTCTTAGCCTTATTCAGTTTCCACATCGTCTCATAGCAAAACGCTTCTAGAAGCTCAAATAAACTTCGTGACGCTCTAATGTCATCAGCTCTTAACATACTTCACAACATTTTTAGTTTTTCCTCTCCTAATCTTCTTATACAAAACAACTTTCAATAGTGCCTCCATGGCCTAAATAATTCATGAAAAAGAGAATTGAACTACTGGTTCTTGTTCCAGGAACTTATGATTTGAATTTTCTAATCACAATAGAGTACCTTAATATAAACAGTAAATGATTAGTCCAATCAGTAAACTTTTAGTCTGTATACACTTTTGGGACGTCAGGTCGTTGAGAACAACATCCAAAACTTGGATGGTTTCGTATAGAGTATGTTCTCTTTGTTTCATCCAAGTTCAGTCGATCCTAACACCAACTTTATAGCAACTTTGAATTGCACTTTTTTGAGGCATTTTGATCATTGTGTACGTCTAAAATCCTGTTCCACCTATGAGTTTCTTGGTGTTTTTTTTTTAGGTCCCTTTAATCTTCTTCAAACTATTCCCTTTGATAATTTCGATTAGAGCGTATGAGAACAGAGAGATTGAGGATGTTCCTTACAGTTTTTGCTCACATTGCTTTTAAACCTCATAATCGTTAGTAGAAATTTTGTGTGATGTAATGATTTTTTTGCAGGTTTTTTGGGCGATATTCTCAGGGATAGTTAACGGTTACTTCGCACTAGTTTCTGAAGAAAGGTTACGAGTCATCCATAATCCGAAGTGATCAACGCTTAAGTGACTAGTAAACATGTATCAGATATCAAATTGCTAAAGCAATGTTTTACCGATAGAAATTCCAAATTACAAATATCAAACTGCTAATACAACATTCATATTTTGTCTGCTAATAACATAGCATTATGTTCACATTCAAAGCATATTATGAAGAAATATTATACATCAACAAGCCTTCAAGTTTGTAGAAGAGCAAGCATAGATACAAGACGACACTTCAATGTCTAGCTCCTCTTCTGGCTTTGAAAAACCTCTCCTTGATTGAGGTTAATTCTTTTACAACCTCACTCATTCCCAAGCGTTTGGCTGGAGACTCTTCAGAACACCCAAGCCCCACTTCTAAAACCTTTGTCAAACACTCAGCAACAGGGAATCCAATTCTCAGACCGTTGTGAAGAACCAATTCGTCTGCCACATCCAAAACTTGCTCTGGCAATGCAGACTTGATGCAGCTACGGAGGGTAATGTCCCCTCCGAACATCTCATCTGTTGGTCGTTTTCCACTGAACATTTCCAAAATGAGAATCCCAAAGCTATATGCATCACCATGTACTGATATTCCCCCTCCCATTGCATATTCTGCACCATAAGTCATATCAAACAAGATTGGAGCAAGAAATATACTCTCTCCATTCCCATAAGAATGAATTTTCTAGAGTATTTCCATATAAGAATATAATTAGATTTGTTATTTATTTTTACTATACACTTTCCAATAACTATTAACGTACCTTAAAGATATATAAAATTTATCTATGTGGAAAAAAATATACAGAAAATTTTACTTTCGAAAATTAAAAGACTATTAGCTTTCTTCTTTCAAACATTATATGTTATAGGTTTACCTGGTGCTGCATAGCCGATGCTTCCTCTGACTCCAGCTGAGCTAATTTGGTTAATGAAGGTTTCTTGGTCGAATTTGAGAAGGATTCGAGCAAGACCAAAGTCGCTAACATGGGCGGTTAGATCATCGTCTAGAAGAACGTTGCTTGGTTTAAGATCACAATGAGCAATAGCTTCATGGCAATTAAGATGAAGATACTCCAAGACAGAAGCCACGTCTATCGTTATGTTAAGCCGTTCCAAAAGTGACAATGTTCTTGAGGGCCTAGAAATCTCTTCAGATTCCTTTGGGTGCAGCCACATATCCAAACTTCCATTTGGCATGTACTCATAGATTAGAGCTTTGAATTCATTTCCTTGGAAATCAATACTTGAACAAGCTGTCAACAGTTTCACAAGATTACGATGTCTAATGTCTTTCAAAGATTCACATTCTGCCATAAAGCTCTTCATTGCTCCACGTCTCTGCATGTTTAGAACTTTCACAGCAACAACCTTGTTATCTGCATCAAGTAATGCTTTAAACACGGTACCAAAGCTGCCTGACCCGATCAAATTACTCGAAGAGAAGCCATCTGTCGCATTTCGAAGATCTCCATAACTTATCATTTCATGAAAAACCCCCAAGGTGGAAGGAGTTGTTTCATTAATCTTTTTCTTCTTTCTGCTTTTTGACCAACAAAGAGAAACTGAAGCTATAAACAAAAGCAAAAGCAAAGATATGCCCATGCTTACCCCAGTCACAAGTTTCTTTCTTGAATATCCTGCTGGTTGAAAAGAACATGGCTTTAGTCGCAGTTCCAAGATGCCTCCACAAAGATTTTTGTTTCCAGATACTGAGACAATAGTGGCATTTTTGAATTTCCCTTCTGTTGGCACATTTCCGTCGAAGTTGTTGAAGGATAGATTGAGATACTCCAACAAACTAAAGTTTGCGAGATATTCAGGGATTCTTCCAGAGAGATTGTTGCTTGAGAAATCAACCTCCTTAATACCCACCAACCCACTTATATCTGGAATGATTCCTTCAAAAGAATTTCCTTGCAAGTGAAGTTTTTCCATTGTGAGACACTTTCCCAAAGTCTCTGGGAGTTTCCCTGATAGCTTATTATGAGCAACATATAACGTACCAAGCTTTTCAAGTCGTCCAACATCTTCTGGTAGAGAGCCTCCCAATGAATTATTTGACATGCGTAGGGAAACAAGGGTTGGAATTTGCATAATCTCCTGAGGTATAATACCATTCAACTTATTATTCTCGATATGTAAACGTAGCAAATAGCTACATTTACCAAGATTTGGAGGAATGATTCCTTCAAAACTATTGTTTGACAAAAAGAGTGTTTCTAACCGAGTGATGTTGCCTAAAGAAGATGGTATCTCGCCTGACATCCTATTTGAATAGACAATTAATTCCACCAATCCTGGAAGTTTACCAAAAGAGGCTGGGATTGGTCCTTTCAATAGATTTTCGGACAGCACAAATGTTTGTAGGCCTATGAGATTGCCAATGTCATGAGGAATGCTTCCAGTTATGGAATTGTTTTGAAGAGATAATTTATTGAGGCTCATGGACAGATTGGCAATCGAGGCAGGCAAGTCACCCCCAAGCCTATTGTATCCCACATCTAAGGATTGCAGTTGGGTGCAGTTAGTCAAAGCAACAAGAAATTCAAGATCTCCAGCTGAAAAACTTCCCAAAGAATTGTCATTAAGGGCTAGTGTTTGCAAATATCGTATTTTTGCAAAGCTCATAGGAATCCTTCCTGTCAGACTGTTATACTCCATGCCCAAAAATTGAAGAGTTGAAATATTTGCAAGTGTTGATGGAATGGTTCCTGTGAAAGAATTATTTCCAATAGACCACTCTCGAAGGTTTGGTAGCAAATTACCAAAATCAGGTCTCAGGTTGCCAGAGAAACCATTATCAAACATGTCCAAAAACGCAAGTGAGGACAAATTGTAAATTGCAGGAGGAAAAACACCAGAGAAATGGTTAAAATGTAATACAAAAATCACTATTAGAGTCAATCTAGCTATAGCATCAGGAATTTCTCCTTCCAGATTGTTTTCCGCAAAGGAAAGTTCTCTGAGGGATGTCAAGTTTCCTAGAGAAACAGGGAGTTTTCCTTTCAGGTTGTTTTTACCAATGTCTAAAGTAACAAGCTTCCTCAATGATCCTATTTCTGAAGGAAGACCTTGTCCAAGATTATTTGAATATAAATCAAGGTTCGACAATTTAGAACAGTTAAACAGACTGGCTGGAATCCCTCCTCCCAGAAAATTGGAGCTCATATTCAAGTACTGAAGTCTAAACAAGTTTCCCAGTTCTTGAGGGATGGTTCCACCAAAAGAGTTATCAGTCAAATGAAGTGATACGAGAAACGAAAGATTACCAATAAATGGCGACATCACTCCACCCAGTTGGAATCCTCCGAGGTCTAAACCAGTAACTCTCTTGTGTTTACGGCCACATGTAACCCCTGTCCATCTGCAGAGAGGGAACGAGGTGTTCCATGAAGACAGCAAAAAGTTTTTCTTCTGAGAAACTTGAGACTTGAACTTGAGTAATGCTTGCTTATCAGTTTCATGGCTATTCCCGAATGCTTCAAGTAACATGAGAGCATTGAAAGAAAGGAAAAGAAAGAGTTTCATGCTTCTCGTGTTTTGCAGGAAATGAGTACAAAGAGATGAGCAAAGTGTATGATGAATATCTTCCTCTCTTTTTTTTTTTGGAACACTGAATGATGAATATCTTCCAAACGTTTATTATTGGGGGGTATTATCTTTCACACTGATCCATTTAAATTCAGAAGACTTTTCAGATAAGGTCAAGAATAAAAAGACAAGCGATTCTGAAATCTCTGAAGGGAATAGGAGCAAGTATAGTACCCAAAGAGAAGTGTTGAGTAGTCATTAGTGGAAAAGTCTATTTGGATTTATTTACATCTATTCTACATGATCATATGAGGGCTAGCTTTAGTAAATCTTTTAGCATTTTGAGCAAGAAATAACATGAGTCTGAAGAAATAGGTTACAAAGAGAAAACGTTTCTATAGAGTTACACCTTTATGAATCTTTTGAATGTTACAAAAGCTTTCTAGTTTCTAAGATCCCTTTTCTCAATAAATACACAATTGAGAAGCGTCCCCAAAACTTGGAATACCGATCTCTCCTTGGCCGTGAAACAAGGTATATCCTACCGTTTTCCCATTTTCAACCCAATAGTGACACAGACTTCTGAAGCAGAAAGACAAAACCAAACCATCATTTGTTGTTAGAAAGCTACAGAGAGGGAGGGGGAGACTATCTAAGATAATGGGATATAGTTCTTTTTTTTTTTACTTCTACTTTTGTAAGGAACTCCAAGGTACATTCACAGACATAACAGTCGGCTTTGTGAGCTGATCGGTTTGATTGATCAGATCTCACGAACACAAAAACTCATCAAAACTCAAAACCAGAGGATTTTTAGAAGCAAAACTAGTTGTGATCCATCTTACCTAAACTCCGTCAGATCAAACATGTCATCAACTATCAAAGGCTTTGCCATTGTAATAAGCATCCCTCGCCTAATTCATTATTTCCAAATCACAAAAGTAGAATCAAGACGAACTTCAAGAACACAAGAAAAAAAACAGAGTTGGAGCTAGGCGTACTTGAAGATATAGAGCTTCAAGAGTTTCTTTTCTAGCGGAATCAATCGGACCTACGAAGATGCAGGAAGGAACTTCCTCACATGAGGAGAGACTGGTGCAGTGAAACCAACTCCATGGCCTCGGGTTCTGGACCTTCTGGTGAAGATTCGAGCAGAGAAAGGTACTCCGAGGCTCGGTTGATCAACCTGGAAAAGCTCAACTATCGAAGAAGAGCCAATGGAGGTGCAAGTGGTCGCCATGAAAAAAAAAAACAGTATATAATCCTCGTCACTCACCGGAGAAGACAAAGAGAAGAAGAAACGGTGACCACACAATACGATTCGGCGCGTGGGCGCAATGATAATTGGGTATGAAAGTTTCAAAAAATGCGTCTGCCGGGAGTCGAACCCGGGTCTATTGCTTGGAAGGCAATTATCCTAACCGTTGGACTACAGACGCTTAATATCCTAGAGTCATGTTCTACCTTTCTAGACTGAAACTATTGTCTTATTTACTTGTTATCTTTACTTGCCTTGGCATTTGAATTATTGGGCATTGATTGCTAGAAAACAAACAGAAGTAGAACCCTGACGGTGGAAACATATCCTCCGAAAATGCTTTAAAAAATTACAATAAAATTAACTTAAATCATGTGAATACTAAGCAAGCATCGCCGCAGTTAACTCTTACCATCTCAGTTTATGTTACAGACTTACAGTACAGCTAACTCAAATCATGTGAATACTAAGCAAGCATCACCCAGTTAAATAACTCTACCATCTACCACCCAGACATCATCCCCTCTACAACGACAGTTTACTTGGGTTTTTGGTCGTGACAGCGGTAAAGGCAGAGCACCAGTCTCTTCTCATTGAATCTTGAACCTTGTCGTCCCCAACAAAAGGTGACCAAGCTTCATCTCCTGAGTTCGCCATAGACCAGCTTAACTTCTCCGGTGGATTCTCAAAATCAAAGTTTAATGGCCGTGTTGGTGGTGGTGGTGGTGGTGGCGGCGGCTGCTCTTTAGCTTTTCTGCTGGATTTATTTCTTCCTTGGCCTTCCAAATGCTGCAAAAAAAACAAGATCCTATATTAATCACGAGTTTAAAAAAACGGCGGTGAATGAAAGTTTCAAACTTTAAGCATGTTAACTCACGTCTGGATTGAAATCTGCTTTCTTGTTTCCTTTCTTAGAGGTTCCATGTTCCAAGTAGTACAGCACTTCGGTCCTGGACCGAAACCTACGTCCCGTGACTGGTTCATAATAGTACTGCAAACACAAGATGAATCAAAGTAATGCTAATCAGATTTAACCTATAAACACACTAATCCGTGTCTTCCTTGGAAGCATTCTGTACTCTTTCTACTACAAGAACACACTTCACACTATTGAAAGATGCAATTTTTTTTTATCTAACAACATTGTAGCAGCGACGAATCGGTATTCTAAGCTAAATACTAAAAACAACAATCAAAGAATCTTCAATGTGAACAGTTGGAGCTACAATGCAGGAGTAAAGAGAAGAGATTTATAAACCTTATCCACCACACCAGCTGTAGCACCGGAAGTTCGAACCTTATCTTCAACTCTCCAACCATCAGGTAACCAATTGTCTAAAGGCGCCGAACGCTTCCTCGACTTCGACTCCGATTGATGCGCCGAGTTATCCGGCGGTGGATTCACCTCATCTGTACCGTTCGACATCCGCTTCCTCCTTGATTCGGTCGCTGCTTCGCATTACTTCTTAGGGTTCCGTCACCGGCGCGAGGAGATTGCTTCAAAAAAGTTATTGTTTAATTTATCTGTTTTGTGGGTTTCCAATTCGGTTTAGGTAAACCGAAATCGAATGTAAAACTAGGAATTTATTAAACCAGCAACTTGATATCCGTATATACTACGCCCTACTATATACCGAACCGTACTCATTTCACATCAACGTTACGTACCTCGGTTCTTACCACACAATGTCACAAACTAATTCACCGTAATCCATCCGGATAATCCTTTAAATCTTAACGTATTTTTCATTTGATAACATCTAAATCGCAATCGAAAAACTGGATTAGCTGAGTCGAGACAGTTAAAGAATATGTCACATTTTCTTATACTACACATATTAGTTGGGTTCAATATGTGTGTTTTAGACGTTTTCAAACTGAAAATGTTAAGATTTAACGGATAAGATGAATCATTAATCTGTTTTTCTTTACTACTTACAGTATTCTTTCTTTAATGAACACTTTAATGAATTCGACCAAAAAATACACACTTAAATGAACACTTTAATGAACACAATCAGCATTCCCAACATGTTTGGCAGCAAAAACATTACGACAAAGGAAATGCATACCATACATCCATACTCCACGATCGCTGCCAGATTTGTGGCACACAAGCATTGTTCTTAGCTTCATTAATTATTTAACATCAGTTCTCCTCTTTTGCCAGTACCATCACCGCCATGTGCAATTCTTACCAAAATTTCCTCGAGCTGCCACATCAATCACTGGATTCTTGACACTCTTGCAACATCAGTTCCTAACAATCTTTCACTCCAACAACAATGTCATATAAATTCCCTAAATCGGCTAGCACAATGGATGAGACAATTTTTGAAAGTTGGGTATGCATATGCATAGGAGAAAAAAAATATCAATAGAAATTAACTATCTAGTTTGACAAATAGTGTTTCTATTAAAAATCAAAAGGAATATAAAAGAAATAAACTGATGTGGTATGCATAATTTAATAAAGAAACTGAATGCTTTTCTTTGAGTTCAGTTGCTTCAAATCAAAATTACAAAGAACAATTTGGGTGAAGAAATGTGATTAACAAAAAACCTTGCAATTGGTAGTAGGCTGTAAAAAAGAAGCTCAAAGGTGTTTTATCTTTTACTTCTACTTCAATCTTCCTTTGGTGCTTTCATGAAGTGTGATTAGAAGCACTTCCTATGCACGATTGATGGTCCTGATTCATCATATTCTGCCTTCGCAATCCACATCTGTAAAAATTTCAAACACAACAATGTTATTATCGGAGACAAAATGTTATAAGTATTAATATTGAGATCAAACAGAAAATGTTAGCTATGTTATGAGTTCACCTGCTGGAAAGTACTAAGTGAAGCCAATATAGAACCACCAATCCAAACACTATACTTCCTCTCAGGTGGAGCCACAACCTTAATCTTCATACTACTTGGAGCCAAAGCAGTAATCTCTTTGCTCATTCTATCACCAATGCCACCAAACATTGTGGTTCCACCACTTAGTACAATGTTTCCATACAAATCTTTCCTAATATCCACATCACATTTCATGATAGAATTATATGTGGTTTCATGGATTCCTGGATTTTCCATTCCGATCATCGATGGCTGAAACAAAACCTCCGGGCACCGAAACCGCTCTGCCCCAATGGTTATCACTTGTCCATCGGGAAGCTCAAAGCTTTTTTCAACAGAAGAGCTTGTATTGGAAGTTTCTAGCTCTTGTTCATAGTCTAGAGCAATGTAAGAGAGCTTTTCTTTCATGTCTCTAACAATTTCACGCTCAGCAGTTGTGGTGAAAGAATAGCCACGCTCTGTCAGAATTTTCATAAGGTAGTCTGTGAGGTCACGCCCCGCTAAGTCAAGACGTAGGATTGCATGTGGAAGAGCATAGCCCTCATATATTGGAACCGTGTGACTCACACCATCTCCAGAGTCCAAAACAATACCTAATAAAACATTTTGCAAAAAGACTATTAAATTTCTCAGACATAACCATATCCATTGTTCTTTAAATCTAGCAGTATGTAACCGTGTTTTACCAAACTGAAACATAATTTAGTGCAAGCAAAACAAATAAACCACATAAATTCATCAATAATTTATACTTTTAGGTAGTACTTCTTTTGATTAAAAATTTTGATGATATAGAAAACTAAATCAAATTATTGTTCAAACAAATCCAAAACAAATTTGGTTATAGCCCAAACATTTTCTTATAAAACCTAAAAAACAAACTAAACCAAAAAAACTAGTGCAACGCTTTGTACCAATTGATACGTCATTAATTGAACACAAAGCTAATTAATGAACCATTGCAAATGTTCAGGAAAAGAATGAAGTATATGATACTAACCAGTTGTACGGCCACTAGCATAGAGTGATAGAACAGCTTGAATGGCAACATACATGGCAGGAGTATTGAATGTCTCAAACATGATCTGAGTCATCTTCTCACGGTTAGCCTTGGGATTAAGTGGAGCTTCGGTTAAGAGAACCGGATGTTCTTCAGGGGCAACACGAAGCTCGTTATAGAAAGTGTGATGCCAAATTTTCTCCATGTCATCCCAATTGTTAACAATACCATGCTCAATAGGGTACTTGAGAGTCAAGATACCACGTTTTGACTGAGCCTCGTCTCCAACATAAGCATCCTTTTGTCCCATCCCAACCATCACACCCGTGTGACGAGGACGGCCAACAATGCTCGGGAAAACTGCTCTTGGTGCATCATCACCCGCAAACCCGGCCTAAACACATTTCTTACTGTTAGTATTTTATAGTATATAGTCATGTGACACATACTATCTATAGAAACCTTACCTTAACCATTCCAGTTCCATTGTCGCAAACAAGAGGTTGAATGTCTTCACCGTCGGCCATTCTTCGTATGGGTTCAAAATTTATGAATAGACCAAAGGAGCTTCTCGTTATATTGCTTCAATGCAAGAAAGTTCTTGGCCGTTAGTTTTTAGCTGGAACCTATATGTAAGAGTGTGACGACACGTGTTCGCCTATTTTGGGTAAGGGAATATTTTACAGCCTAACCTGAACGAGAATGGCGGTTTTGGTCCTGGTTCGCCGGAATAATCGGGTTTGTGGATACTCTCTGTTGAATTGAGCAATATGGATCATTGAGCCGTGAGATTATTAAGATGATTAAAGGTGATGTAACAAATAACCACATTCATGTGTCAAGAAGGGCTTATGCTTATTTTTGCTATGGTTGTATTTTAAAGTTAAATTCTTGAAATTGGCATCTTTGTATTTTGTTGTTGTTTGTCTGCATGTATAATTATTAATTATGACAGAGCATTAGAAGATGTTATAAAAGCATCCTTATTTGCTTAGAACATCTAATAATTTTTCAAACAAAAACTATATTAATATTTTAACATAATTTTTCAAACAAAAACATGTGTAAACACATATCTCACAGAAACAGAATTTCTTAAAAAGAAATCTCATTTAAAAAACTTTCTTCACTTTCTTCACTTTCTCTCTTACCTTTTAATTAATTTTCTTTTTATTCTTGTAAAATAATTCCAATAGAAGTGCTTTAACACATTACACATTTAATCTGGTCCACTATAGTCCCATTATCAAACAAAACACATACTTTATTCAAGGATTACCAAACGAATCATAGTTAATTATGGTAAAGTTGGGCTCCAGTATCCAACGCGAATTTTGAAATTGCAATTAAGATGAGGCCAACGATGTTGACGTGTGTTATCGGACCCCTTCCCTTTTCCTGTCTCTTTGAGTTTGGTTCTTCCTTCACGTGTCGCCATGTTCACAGTTGTCATAGAATACGTACATATATACGTATGACAGTACGTTTAATGTATACTACTAATTGTACATATATACGTATGCTTACATTTTCCCAAGCGCATAAGTATGTATATATGTATATGTACTTTAGCATAATTCATTTTAGTTACTCTTTATACATACATGGTTTATACACCCTAACACCCATTTTTTGTCATAGTGATTGACATTGATAGATTTTCTGACGAGAAAAAACGTCGCTCACCACTTCACCAGTAATAAAGTCTTTTGATAAGTAGTTACGTGGTCCGATAAGACCTTTTTAGGATAAACAATACCTTTAACTGAAAACTATTCGAGGTTCAGATTATGATTATTAATGACACAAACCTTTCGGCTATACATCGCGTGATGCCATGAATCTCATTTTTCTAGTTCACACAACACAAAATGTATACAATTTTCTTTTCTTACAAGCTTATAATCCATTCAAATAGTCTAAATATATACAGTGTTATGTTTTATTTGCATTTTTTATAAAGTAGAAAGCATCAAAATTAAGTAGTAATCGCAAATATGTGAAAAAGATTTATTCATGATGTATTGTGACATAATTTGCGGGATTAAAAGCATTTACAGTAATCATATCAAACAACATTGCACTTCTTTAAAAAAAAAAAAAAAAAAGCACTGCACTTCTTTTTATTTGCCTAAAAAAAACATTGCACTTATTTAATGTTAAAAGACTAACACACACAAAAAAAAAATCGCACTTCTGTTATCGCTTACTTGAAATTGTAATATTTTGATCGGACTGGTAGAGTAAAATAACTTAGAAGTAGCTGAACATTTCAAATTTGTGGCGCCGTAAAGATTTGAACTATTAACACAAGTTTATTTAAGTTTTAAGAAGATTTTTAATTTATTTTCCAAGACATTATACAAATTACGATTTGTTTTGGTTAAGAGGACACAATACAAAATTTCATAGCCAATTTGTAGCTCAAATTTCTTTCTCAAGCCAAACTAAAAGAAGCATCTGCAAACTTTAGCAGATTGATATATACAGAAGAAATCATCCCCAAAAGAATCAGAATGAGAAAAAGCAAAGATAATTCACACAATTAAAATTGAAATTCTTTTTTACAAATTTCAACGAAAAATAAAAATTATGGAGCAGAGCATGAGAGTTCTAACACTAATCAACCAGTGTGGATCTCTGGTCTAGCGTTATGAGTTTTGTACATGATGAAGAAGAAGAAACTGAAAACGACACCGTGTCATCAAATGCTTGACTACTCTGTTTCTTCTCTCTGTTCATCAACTCAGGATTCAAGAACTTCATAAACGAACCCTCTGCCTGCTCTCTCCTTTTAGCTTCTTCAGCCATTCTCCTCCTCAGCTTCTCTTCAGCATCCCTCAAGAACTTAAACTTAGGCGGAGGCGAAGAAGAGGACGACTTGAAAAACTTGTTGAACTCAAGCTCACCCTCTGTTTCAAACAGAGGATTGAATCCATGGTGTGAGTAAGACTCCAAAGGAGATGACTTCAGTGTACAAGGAGAAGCCAGAGGAGTGAAACCAGGGGTAGCACAGTCATTTACTCCAGCTGGAAGATCATCACTCAGGCTCCTTGTTCTTGATCTTGATTTCTCATCATCAGATTCCAAATCTGCTTTTGTCTCTTCTATGATTGTGAAGAGAAACCTCTGGTTATGAAGCTTCATGAGCTCTGCTTCAAACCCTACTTCTCCTCCTCCACCCAAGTGTTTCATCAACCCTAGCTCTATATCTTGAGTCCTCGAGATATCCGCTTCTCTTACACCATTGTTGGCATGTAAAGGTTGATGGTTTTTGAAGCAGAAGAGCTGGATAAGTTCCTTAGCGTACCCAGCTTGTTGTTCTTCTTCTTGGCTCTCTTGGCTTATGATCTTCTTCCATCTCAGAAGGTAATAGACTTCTGCAACAAGTGCTAAGAGAAGAAACCCAAACACCAAACTCAACCCTATCCCTAACCCACTTATAGTCTTCATCTTTCACACCCAAAATTCTCACATCACATGAAGAAAATGAAACCAAAAGATGTGTAGAATGCTTTTGGAAACAAGAGATATTTTGGCTGTAATTGATATTGTTAGAGGAGCAGAAGATGGAAACTTGCCTTGATAGTAAGCAGATTGAAAGAGAAAAGATAGACTTGTGTAAGTGTGATATAGATAGATAACTTCTCTTTCAAAGCAATTTAGGTTCACAAGTTGGGTTCCTTGTAATACTTGGCACAAAAGGGCCAGCTCTTGGTGCCTTTAACGCAAGTAAAATTAGGATACACTTTTTATTGTTCTTTTTGCCTTTTCACATCTTGTACTTAAACAGTTATACAAATGTTTAAAAGTTTATATATTGTATTGTTATAGATTATTTAAAAGCTTATGTGTATTTGACTTGATATGATAGAAGATGATAATGAGTCTTTTAATAATAAAATGTTTTTTCTTGTTAACGAAAATTTTGACAATGATGATAAATTTTAGTAAAAGAAAATAGTTCCAATGACTGCATGCCACTGGCAAACGTTTGGAAAAGAAAGTTTTTGAACTATTTTAAACGTTATGCAGCTATATGAAATGATTTCGTTTTTTTGGTAATCATGTTAAGATGAAATGATTTTCTTTCTACAGTTAGTGTTTTATAAAAACTGGTTAAATTGCAACAAAATATATATGGGTAACAAAATATTATGAATGGCTGGGGGAGGATTGATAAAATCCTGTGAATAGAAATTATTCAGAGCAAATATAAAACAATTTCTTACAAAGTTAGGCTTTGTGAGGAATAATAATTGGAGGCGCCACGAGGGGAACACAGAACATATGACTGGATAAGATAATAAATAGACAGAGCCAATGGTAAGACAACCGTCGCCCACAAACTCATTTTAGCTGTTTGTTTTCCCCTTCTTGTCTCGATTCTATAGTAACCGGTGGCTTTTAAATTATTATAACGACAGAAAGTGTGTTTATACATATGTATGTACTATAGAAGCACAAAACGAGTTTTGGCCCATTGAAACCAATATTTCCTAATGGGCTAGGCAACACGTCAATAGAAGGGCCCATACACAGCTGGGGACAAACTTGCTCAACTTTTCATTGAGTCTCTCAGAATAGTGTATATTCATTCACACGGGAAAGAGTATGTATTCTAATTTGAATCTATCTATACAACCAGAGCATTCAGATTGGAATCCAAACTGAGTTTTTCATAAACCAATTTCCATGTAAGCTTCGTGGATATATGTATATATATTTGACTACTGAGTTTTTCATAAACCAATTTCCATGTAAGCTTCGTGGATATATGTATATATATTTGACTTCGTTGTGGCTGTATAACCAACCGTGCATTCTTTATAAATGAATTATAGCCACACAGTTTAGAAATCGATCTATTTAGTTGTTGATTCACTTGCTTGATCTCTCTATACATCGAATGGGAATATATAAACCTCGATATAATATATATATATTCAAATTCAAAAGAGTAGTGTTATTTTTTTTTATTTTTTTTATAAACTCTATCAGCTGATCCGGTGAAATTTTTTTTTTTATAAACCTTATTGCCTATGAATTCGTTGTCGAAGATATATATTAGATTATAGAATTAAGATGATTAATATATCATATCTCAAACATATCAAGATACAACTGAGAAAAGCAAAAGATCACAAAGCCATAAGACAAAGGCGTGAGACTAGCGTCCATAGACGTACTTTATTTTACTAATTATACTAAACGATACTCTCGATACACATGCTGATATAGTTAGGCTCCCACTTCACTTGACGCTGCAACAACACAAACGATTAAGCCAAGTTATAGCAGTAAAAAAAAATCGTCTCTAGATCAACTAATTAATCGAGTAAAGAAAAAAAAAAGACAATAAAAGAGGATGTAATCTGCCAAAAAAAAAAAAAAAGAGAAGGTAAAGTTTCATAAAAAGAGAGGAAAAAAAAAAAAAAAAAAAACTTACTTGTTGCAGTTAGTGCTCATGGAGATGGGAATGGGAATGTTAACACGGCACTTTCCAGGAAGACCAGCGGCTAGACTTGGGTTGAGACCAGCAATACTCTTTGCAGCGGACTGTATGCATTTGCATGCTTGTTGACGGTCTGGTGTGGTTTGAGCCATATTGTTCAAGCTAGTGACTGCGGCACAGCATGGAGGCGGCACCACCCCACCTTTCGATAGGTAGTTGACGCATGGAGCCAAGCTACTTGCCACTTTGCCACATGAGATTTCTGCATCTACTGATGCAACTATGCACACCGTCAAAACAAGGCATGTGAAGAACCTCAGAGCCAAAGCCATTTCTCTTTCTGTGTTTTTTCTTTGTTTTGTGAAGAATATGTATATTTTTAGCTTATTTGTTTCTAATTATTCTTTGTTGTTTGATGTGAGAACTGAAGAAGCTGATGATGGGTTTAAATAGGAATTTTAGATGGTAAAGGTAGTGACTAAGCAGGGTTTGTTGGTAGTCAAAGGCGGACCCAAGGCATGAGGGAGGGGGTGGCATGTACCCCATCCTGATTTAGATTTTTCTATTAATAACAAGTACTGCTAAGTTTAATTAACTACATCTATGCTAACATTTGACTTATTAGAAAATAGTTTTGTGCCACATACCAAAACTCATCTTAGATCCGCCCTTGTTGGTAGTTGGAATGCATTTACTTCATTTTCTTTTAGTTTCTTCTACTTATTGCGAGAATAATTTGTCCTTCAGTCATCTGTAAACATTACTACCACATTGTTAAAACACTTACATAGCAGTAAATTGTTCTTTTTATCAGCAACTATCCTACGTACATTAACTTACTTATGGTTTATCTCAATTGATTAAGGATCTTTGTTTAATATGTAAAGCAAGGTTGCACATACTGTTTCTTAAAATGTAAATAGGTTAAGAGGTAGGAGATTGTAGTTGTTCTAGTAGTCAGTCACTTGTCAACTACTAGCCGTGTTGTATTTAAGTAACACTTTAATACCGTCCAATTAATGCAAATTTGTAACTGAGGGAGACGTGTAAATAAACATCAAACCACACAACCCTCCCAACTAGCATGGACACATTCTCCGAATCCATTGGACCACGTTCTTATTTCAATAAAAGCATGTCTACATTATAAAGTTGTATTGGCCCTTAATGTTATTGTTGATTGTTACAGTCTCAATAATATACTCCATCCGTTTCATATTAGTTGTCGTTCTAGGTTTATGCACACATATTAAGGAAAAATTTAATTTTACATATTTTCAAAATAAAAACACTATTACCAATACACTCAACCATATATCAACCAATAGAAAAATAGAATAAATAATATTACCAATAAATTTTGCATTGAAAACCGAAAACGACACTTATTTTGAAACAAAATTTTACTCCAGAACGACATCTAATTTGAAACGGAGGGAGTATTTGATATGATGAACGATCATAAAGTTGTTAGAATAGTTATAGCCAAGATATTAAGAATTTCATTTTGAAATCCTAAACTTACATTTTTGTGCATTCATTCTTTGTTTTTTTTTCTTAATTTGTTTCTCTTCTGTTTCGACAAAATCTTTGTTTGTTCTGCTAGTTTGTGATCTATGGATCAGATGTTCTTGATTTTAGTTTCAGCTCATTTCCAGGGCCGGCCTAACTATTCATAGGCCCTGAGAGAGTTTTTTTTTAAATAAACCCCCTAACCCATAATTGATAAATACTGTCTATATATTATGATCAGAACAATATTGTTCATACAAAAGAGGAAACCAAATGCTTAACATACTATCATTTTCAAATAAGTGATTAATGTCATGATTTGACTGAAAATGATTATTTATATAATGAGATTTTAAAATTTTATTAACATTTAGTCTTCCATAAATTTATCTTTAAGTACCCTTTTGTGATTGAATTAACAACCTATTTCTTAAATTATCCAAATAAATATTCTGTTATGATGAAATATAAGTTTTAAGTACCAGAAACAAAATAACACATGTATTTAGGGAATGAAATATGAACAGCCAATATATATATAAACCTAGAATGGTAAAGTATACCAAATAACAGTGTACTCTGTTTGAAGGGAAATGAATGGTCGGAGGCATAGAGATAAGCCATAGACAAGAGATATAGTCTATGCCGCTTTATCGACAAGAGTGTGAGAAATAGAATCTCTACAATTCAGATGCTGCGAAACAAAGGATATGAGGAGGCAATGGAAGATGGTATGCATCAAGATGACATTATACATATTTCTAAAATCATATATTATACCTTAAACACATTTCAATACAAGACGCATTCGTTGTAAAAAGGTATTTTTGGGTTGAATTAGTTTAACATTCATTAAAACAAAAAGAATGGTAAAGTACAGAATGGAGTGTTCATAGTTGGTTCTAGCTCCTTGCATGTGTTCTTATGAACTTCGATTCCCGAGAATCCCAAGTTCGATCTTCAGAACATTCTTATATTCTGATGGTCGTATTTGCTTTCCGATTTTTCATCCTCCCGTGTGATTTCCACTTCATTGTCATTTTGAATGGGACTTAGCCTGATGTCTCAGTATTTGTATAGATAGAAAAAGCTACAAAACAATAATTACTTTTGTCTGAATTATAAGAGAATACAATTATATTTAAAAGCCCTTTTACAAAAAAATAAAGAGAATACAATTTTTTAATCAAAAAGGGTTCAGTTAATATACTGAATATAGTTTGGTGTTAATAAAACGTAAGTCATACTCTAGTTTGGTTGGCGTTAACCAAAACTAAGTTTTACACAATTAATGAGTATGTTGAAAGATTTCTCCTAATATTAAATTTGGTGTCTTCTATAATTTTAATAAATGTATTATAATTTCTTAGATCGTTAGTATTTTTTATCCGAAGATCTTTGTATGTATATACATTTTTACCAAAAAAATGTAGATGATAGATACCAATTGTAATCGAGGTCAAAATTAAGCTAATACTTATCCCTTCTATCTCTTCTTCTTCTTTGTAATATTTTATGTTGACTAAATTAATTTAAGAAAACCCTTTGACAAGAAAAAAAGATAGATACCAATTGAAAAGGTGAGTCCAGGACATGTAAGAGAATTTGTTCCCCGTGAATAGATGAAAAGATAAGTACGTCAAGGTGAGTCCACGTCATGTAATTATCTCTTGCAATCTTTTGTGATATACAAAATAAAAGAAAGTGTGACAAAAATAAGAAAAAAAAATCGTCATAATACAACGTCAGATTCATGTTAGGTCAAATGTTGTCGTTGATTAGTTGAGGTTACTTCATAATGCAACGTCCGTCAGATTCATATTCATTTCCACATTTCGTGTTTTCGAAGTCTCTTTTCTGTCTAAACCATTTTAATATCTGGAGTTTAATTTAATTTAATTAAAAAAATCTTTCAGTAGTTGTGTTCAAAAAAAAAAAAAAAAAAAAAAAAATTTTTNTAAAAAAATCTTTCAGTAGTTGTGTTCAAAAAAAAAAAAAAAAAAAAAAAAATCTTTCTGTAGTTTCAGACACGTGTGGACTATAAGTAGACGATCTCTCGGTGTCTCTTCTTTCTCATTAGATCAGAAGATTTTAGGTTTCTCTTTTCACAATCTGGAAGCTTCTTGGTAATCTAATTATCGATAGTTAATTCCCAATCTGAAGGATTGAGAGATCTCAGCAAATGGCAGCTACAAGTGAGAAACAGAACAACAGCTCAAAGCCTCCTCCTACGCCTTCTCCTCTTCGCAGTTCCAAGTTTTGTCAGGTGAAAAGTTTGTAACTTTGATTTCAAGTTTCGATTTTGGTGATACCCTTTTGAGATTCGTCACCGTCCAGTGTAGTTTACACACTTGAATCCGTTTTCTGATCTGTAACTAGTTGATGGTTTGAGTCCTTTGTTGTTCATTATTTGGTCAAAGTCGAATCAGCTATGTTACTTGACCTCTTTGGCACATTGTAATGAAGATTCTGGTTATGCCACTTAGATCTTTTAGAGAGCTTTTGTCTCATTAATCAGATCTTGTGGTTTATTAGTTTGATCTGATTGGCTGTGACTGAAGGTTTCTGATGTTGAGTTTAAAGGTGCTTACTTTCTTGCTGTTTGTGTAGCCTAACATGAGGATCTTGATTTCTGGAGGAGCTGGCTTCATTGGCTCTCACTTGGTTGATAAGCTCATGGAAAATGACAAGAATGAGGTCTGTCTAAACTCAACAGAAACTGACATGTCTTTTATCTTTGTACATTGTTTTGATCAGTTTATTCTTCTCCAGGTCATTGTTGCTGATAACTACTTCACTGGATCAAAGGAAAACCTCAAGAAGTGGATCGGTCACCCAAGATTTGAGCTTATTCGTCACGGTATGAGACCGACAATCATGTTTTCATGTGGAAATGTATGCTGCATATTGTTTGAAATATTTGTTTTTTGGTATTTGAAAAATAGATGTTACGGAGCCTTTGTTGATCGAGGTTGATAGGATCTACCATCTTGCTTGTCCTGCCTCTCCTATCTTCTACAAGTACAACCCCGTCAAGGTTTGTGCGGAAAACATAGATATTGTTCTTTAACATCTATCAGAAGCATTACTTTTTTTCTAATATCTGATCTTTTTTTCTGCAGACCATCAAGACCAATGTGATTGGTACACTGAACATGCTCGGTCTTGCCAAGCGTGTTGGAGCAAGGTTAGTTCTGCTCCCTATTTTTTTTAATCAAATCTTCTTTTTGAATCTAAACATGTGTTCTTCTCTTAAAACAGAATCCTTCTCACCTCGACCTCGGAAGTCTATGGAGATCCTCTCATCCACCCTCAACCGGAGAGCTACTGGGGAAACGTCAACCCTATTGGTGTTCGGAGTTGCTACGACGAAGGCAAGCGTGTAGCTGAGACATTGATGTTTGACTACCACAGGCAACATGGCATTGGTGAGTTTTTTGTGTGTGTTTTCACCAAACTCACCGCATCAGTTAACTAATTCTCATTGTTTTCATTTGCTATTTTGTAGAAATCCGCATTGCTAGAATCTTCAACACATATGGTCCTCGGATGAACATAGATGATGGACGTGTGGTGAGCAACTTCATTGCTCAAGCACTTCGAGGTGAGGCATTGACAGTTCAGAAACCGGGGACGCAGACCCGCAGTTTCTGTTATGTATCAGACATGGTGGACGGACTTATCCGTCTCATGGAAGGAGGTGATACTGGCCCTATCAACATCGGTAACCCAGGTCAGCCCTGTTTCATTCACTTAATGGTGGATTGTATCTATCTCATTGTTTAGGTTTGTGTCTTAATCTCTCTGTTTGTTTCTTAGGTGAGTTCACAATGGTGG